>CM043704.1:67616038-67851038 GCA_023935145.1 Bretschneidera sinensis
AATAATCTTAGTCACACATTATTACCACATTTTACATACTTCTCATAAAAAAATCCATTTTCTACATTTGTTGATAACCTTCGACATTTTTCTCCTAAAAATATCTTCCTTCCACATTTGTTGAGAAACTTCTATTGCCTTGGGTTTAGTTAAAATGGACTGGGCATTTATTTTTTTGGGCTGAAATGAAAAATAAAGTAGGCTTTGTAATTAGCTGAGGTTGATCATCAGTATAGCTGTCTACTGAGGTAACTTTCCCCATGTTATAGGAATACTAGTCTTGTACCAAAATAAAAAATAAATAAACGAATACTAGTCATTCTCCAATGTCCAGCCCTTATAATAGGAGAACTACGGTTACAATTTGTAATTTTTCACTTGACATATATCTCTCCTAATACTGTATTAGGTAGAAATTTTTTTTCATTTCAAAGTCACAACCCAAAAGTTAATAATGAAGAAAGGTCAACAATGTGAACAAGAGTCTTTGTTGACTCTAGCATACAATGGGAACACTCAGACATCTCTCACGGGTACTTTCAGATCCTTGTAGCTATGATGAAAAACACTAACAGAATGAAAGCATTTACTAACCTGTTTGTGTTCTTGTTTGTGTTCTTCATCTCAAGAATCTGCACTACCCTTGATATTATTACTCGTAGTATCAGAGATGGCGAGACGATAGTTTCAGCGGGTGGAAGCTTTGAACTGGGGTTTTTCAGCCCTAATATTTCACGCAGTAGATATTTAGGAATTTGGTACAACAAAATAGATCCTAATAGGACTGTTGTGTGGGTAGCCAACAGAGAAACTCCACTTTCTGATTCTTCAGGAGTTCTAAATATCACTGATCAAGGAATCCTTGTTCTCCACGGTAGCAGAGAAGACGTTGTCTGGTCATCCAACACATCAAGAATTATCAGACAGAACCCAGTTGCACAACTATTGGAATCAGGAAATCTTATTGTGAAAGATGGAAATGATAATAACAACCCAGAAGACTTTTTATGGCAGAGCTTCCATTATCCAGGTGATACTTTACTACCAGGAATGAAACTTGGAAAAAACTTGGTCACTGGTTTTGAAACGTTTATATCATCCTGGAAGAGCACTGACAATCCTGCTTCCGGTGACTTTACATATCGGCTTGATATCCATGGGGTTCCACAATTTTTTGTTATGAAGGGGAGTAGCATACTGTACAGAGTGGGGTCATGGAATGGCATTCGTTTGACGGGGGCTGCTGCAATGGAACCAAATCCAGTATATAAATATGAATTTGTGTGGAACACGAAGGAGATTTATTACAATTCTGAGCTCAAAAACAGTTCTGTTCCTTCAAGATTTGTGCTGAGTCCGAAAGGAGTTCCTCAGCGTTTTGAATGGACAGAAGATGGTTGGGTAGGTTATTACCGTCCTAAAGACCAGTGTGACAATTATGCATTTTGTGGTACTTATGCCAGTTGCAACATCAATAAGTTCCCTGTATGCACCTGCTTGAAAGGATTTGAATCAATATCCCCCAGCAAATGGAACTGGTCAGATTGGTCTGATGGGTGTGCTCGAATGACTAATTTGAGTTGTAATGAAGGAGATGGATTTCTGAAGGTTACTGATGTAAAATTACCAGACACGTCTCATTCCTGGGTTAATAAGAGCATGGGACTTGAGGAATGTGAGGAAATTTGTTCAAAAAACTGCACTTGTGTAGCATATGCAAATTTAGATGTAAGCAGAGGAATTGGCTGTTTGCTATGGTTTAATGACCTGATTGACATAAAACAACTGTCAGAAGGAGATGGGCAAGATCTCTATATTCGGGTGGCTGCTTCAGAACTAGGTACATCTTTTCTCATGAACTTTCCTAAAGTATTCTTAAGTTATTTCTAATTTTTTCTCCTATTAGAGTTCTTCAGAATAGCTACAAAGATTTGATTTTTGAATGCTTGAGGCAGATCCTAACTTGTTCGAGTTTCTTTCAACTTATTGCAAAGTAGTGAAAAAATTTCAAGTAATTATGCTGAAACTTCCCATTTGTCTACCAATTTTACTTTTGCTATCTCAGATTCAACTCAGACAAGCAGACAAGAAAAGAAGCAAGGAGTACAAATCAGAAAGAAGCAAGTAGTACTAATCGGTGTCTTCTCTGTAGTATCAGTTACCTGGGTTCTGTTGCTTGGATGGATCTTGTACATGCGGAACAAGAAACTTAGAAAGCAAGGTAAGCTAACTCAACCTGAAACTTAGAGAGCAAGGCAGCATTTGATATTTATTTGCATAGCAATTCAGACTCTGGTAATTTCTTATACAGGAGGATATTGGATTGTTTCTATAAGAAATCTGAATCAAAGTGTTTTTTTTCCTAATGGTGGAATCGAAGTGCTTTAAATGTGCAAGATATATTGGTTTTCATAATAGAACTGTTTATATTGTTATCAACACCAAATCTATTTTCAAATATTTCAGAAATGATGAAAGAGATCGACTTGCCAATATTTGATTTTAGCACCATAGTCAATGCTACTAATGATTTTTCAAACAACAAGAAGCTAGGAGAAGGTGGTTTCGGAGCTGTATACAAGGTAAGATAACAGATATCGTACCAGCAACAGATTTCAATACAATAATTCTTTTTGACCTTTTTCTGCATTATGATACTAAGGGTGAATTGAAAGAGGGGCACGAAATAGCAGTAAAAAGGCTTTCAAGGAATTCTGGACAGGGACTGGAAGAGTTCAAAAATGAAGTCATATTGATTGCAAAACTCCAGCATCGCAATCTTGTAAAGCTTCTTGGTTGTTGCATTCAGGGAGATGAAAAAATGCTGATATATGAATATATGCCCAACAAAAGCTTGGATTACTTTATTTTTGGTCTGACCCTCTCATAACCCAGCTTTCTTCTTTCATAGTTGTAAAATTTTCCATTTTCTGAACTTGTCTATCAAGGTTCAGTCAGCATTAGCCTAACAAAAATGGAAATTTGATCAGATCAAACAAGAAGAAAATTGCTTAATTGGCATAGACACATCCACATTATTGTTGGAGTTGCTAGAGGGCTTCTCTATCTTCATCAAGACTCTAGATTGAGGATCATCCATAGGGATCTTAAAGCCAGCAATGTTTTACTAGATAATGATATGAACTCGAAAATATCAGACTTTGGCATGGCTAGATTGTTTGCTGGAGAAGAAACTGAGGCAAATACCAAGAGAGTGGTTGGAACATAGTAAGAACTTATCTAAACTTGTTTCATAGTTTACCATGTTTTTTTTAAAGCTTCATTATCATTTCAATGATGTTTTGCAGTGGCTATATGTCTCCTGAGTATGTAGTTGATGGGCTTTTCTCAGTAAAATCTGACGTCTTTAGTTTTGGTGTTCTGGTATTGGAGATAGTGAGTGGAAAGAAAAACAGGGGATTTTTCCACCCAGATCACAACCATAATCTTCTTGGACATGTAAGAATAGAGAATTGCATACACCTTTACCATGTTGAACAAATATTTCACTTAATAATGGTTTTAATGTTTCAGGCATGGAAATTGTGGATAGAAGAAAGGCCATTGGAACTAGTTGAAAATATAGAAGTTGATTCTTGTGATCTACGCGAAGTGTTGAGATGCATTCATGTGGGTCTACTATGCGTGCAACAAAGACCAGAAGACAGGCCAAACATGTCATCTGTGGTTCTAATGTTGGACAGTGAGATTCCATTGCCTCGGCCAAAGCAGCCGGGTTTTTTCACAGAAAGAAATCTGCCAGAGGCAAAGTCTCCATCAAGAAAGTGTGAATCATCTTCAACAAATGAAATCACCATTACATTGTTAGAAGCACGGTAAAATATCATTACTTGACAGAAAAAGAGAGGGATTTCTTGTAAAAGCAAATGAACGAAATGAAAAGTAGAAATGTCCAACTCTAATTGTGTTGAGATTTCTTTTCACCTATATACTTGCCCATTAAATTAATGTTTGAGCATTTGGGCTGAGCAGATCAATACATAGTTAATTTTGCAGCCAAACAGAAAACAAAGACACCAAATACAACAATATCATTAGACTAGCAGACTTGAGCATCTAGTACAGCTAAAGGAATAGCCAAGTTCCTATATAAGACTTGAGAATCCTATTTTTGGTGCCTTTCTGGTCTAGCATGTAAACATTGTGAGTATATAGCTAGGAAAAGCAATGAATCATCATCCTCACGACTGGCCCAAAACCATTGGCTCAAGTCTGACTCCTAGTAATGGAGAAATAAACCTATTTACCAGACTGGGAGTCTGGTTTGGAGAAAAGCAATGAGTCATTATGTGGGACTCGCCTTGCTTCCTAAGCACGGTTACTAGTCTTCATAATTCTGTCATCTTGTAAAAGAAAAGTCTTCCCTATTTATCACAGTCCACCCACAACTAGCATTCCAAAGAGGGAACTAAGAACCACCACTGAATGTTGATAAGAAAAGTTTCAAGACTGCAAATGAATGACAGACAAGGAAATTTGAGGGTCCCATATTAGCATTCCAAAGAGGGAACTAAGAACCACCACTGAATATTGATAAGAAAAGTTTCAAGACTGCAAATGAATGACAGACAAGGAAATTTGAGGGTCCCATATTTTTTTTTAATGATTTTGGCATACTCCACTCAGCAACGACCAACAAGTCTCCTGATGAACTATCTCATTTATACAAAAAAAAAAAAAAAAAAAAGTTTTGAATTTATCATTAAGAGTCGAGAGAAAGCATACAATTTTTTTTTTTAATCGAAACAGATAGCTTTTTGCTTGGCATCAGTACTCATTTATGTACACGGCATTAGTCCACCACATTATTGCAGTAGACTTGCTTTAAACAAAGGGTTTTGATTACACTCAAACTAATACGTGGTTATTGTGTATAGTTGAAGTGTCGATCCCACGAGGAAACAAGTTAACTACAAGAGAAGATGTAAACCTAAACATGAATGATAAGATCAAGTGAGAGAATCTTAATTTTGATAGTAAAGTAATATAAGAAAATTGTGTAAATAGATTGAAAATATGATGGAGACGACAAGGTTTCGGGAATCCTCCCTAGGTTTGTTGCCCTATTCCAATCTCAATTCAGTTGTCTTTATCTCGATTGCAAGTTTCACATCCCAAACAAGCAATCGGCAAATATTCAATCACAGCACATATATAAAACCTGATGTAATTGCTTATGAAGTATTCTTCACTTTCGATTCAAGCACATATGACCTATCCTATAGGTTTATCAAGAAACGACAATATATCTCTATGACAATATTGCAGTAATGGACAAACCTAAAAGATAAATCTACCGGACTTAATCACATCCAAACAACTTGACATAAGAAGAGCTTGACTAAACTTATATGGAGAGGAAGCATGCAATCACCGGGTTAAGAAAATCTAAAATAAGAAAAACATACAGTGCAGCTGTCACATGAACCTTAATTCTTCTTGTTTAAGCAAAGAATAAATCATAAACAATGTTTAGCAATAAATCCTGCATTAAGAAAGGAAAACAAGAACAACTACACCTAGGGATTCATCCCTTCACCTTGCTTGGAGATTAGTTGGCCATAGGGGAGAGTATGGCAGCCTTCCTTGAGTTTTCTAGCCTTTGATTGATTGTTTTTCTTCAGTCCTAAGTGATCTATTTATAGTACAAGGGTTCAAGGGTATTTGTGGGCTCAAAATTGTCACTTAGAAGTCCTAATTAGGTCAAAAGACCGTGTGCACACCGCACCTCTCTCTTCTGGGTGCCTCGGCGCTCATCTTGGTCCGAGAGTGTGCTTTGCTGGAGGGTGCGGCGTTGCTCTATCCACGCCGCGGCGCACACTGTTGCTGTTCTGTAGGCCTGACCTTTGTCTACTAAAACTGCCATAACTTTCTCTAGAATTTTTTTTTTTATGAGCCATAAAATTCTCTAGAAAATAGACTTCCAGATATTTCTAAGCATATATGGCTCATCTCTTGGTTCTTCTTGCATTAATGTAGTTTAATTTGCAAAAATGATTGATCTGTACGGGCAATTCTGGCAATTTAGTGAAACTCCTTTCCAAGTGCTTGTGACCCTTCACTCCGATGTTCATCGAGTCATTGTGCTTCAAGCAATGACAGCTTTTTCATCTATTTTGAACCTAAAGTACCTGAAAATGTATTGAAATAGATCAATGATCCAAGAATGACACTTTAGAGTTGTTAAGGTATAAAAGTGCAATTCAAACCTAGATCAACCCTAAAATGCTAACAATTAAGTGTTGTAAAGATGCATTTTATGACTCTCATCATAACCCCCAACTAGCTTATTGCTAGTCCCTAGCAATTCAAGTGAAAACAAGAGATGAATTATACGGTGGGAATCAAAACAAAGTAAAGCGATTTTAGTGTTAAACCAAGAGTAATTCACTTTTGTCTCAAAAATCACACATAACACACGACACATAGAATCATTAAATTTCACCCAAGTCCAAAAGTAATCTAAACATCAATCTTAAAATTGTTATCGACTCTTAACATCCATCTTACCACAATCCATTAATCCAAACACCCGGATGATTTTATGCACAACATTCATGGATACAAGTCTTAGCCTCTAAAATATATTAAATTGCGTGACATCAATCACAAAAACAAGCTCCATAGGCTCACTTTTCGAATCACTCTCCACTATTGTAGAAAAATCACACTACATTGGATCAATAGGTCTTTAATAAGCTTGTAATGTTAGGCTAAGGTAAAGGTTAAGAAAGAACGGGAAGGATTCACAAGCAAAAGAACTCAATCTCTTAGTTTTAACCACAACCACTTTAAGCACTGGATAACCTTCAACACCCAACTCTTTCAACCATTTTTTATAAGAGCATATCTCTCAATAAGTCACCACTTTTCTTTTCTTTTCTTCTTTCTTTGCCATAATTCACTTCTTTTCTTCTCTTTTGTATTTTGGCATAAGACCATTCACCTCCTTTCCTTTTTTTTTTCTTTTCTTTTCCACAACCCCCAACTTATCTCCTTTAGTGTACTGATAGGTGCTTAAATATTCATATTTAAGCCCCCTTATTTACATTTGTTAGGTCCTTAGTTATGTTAATTTAGTTCATTTTACTTCATTTACGTGTTTCACATATTTTTATAGGTCCTTGGAGGAAAAGAAGCAGTTTTGGCACTTAAGAGAAGAAACCTGGAAATCCTGGAGCAGCTTCTGGTCAAATTGTGATCGATCGCACTACTACATGTGATCGAGTGCACATGCAATCGTTCGCACACATGAAGGATCGAGCGCAGTATTGCGATCAAGCGCAAGACGCATGCGATTGAGGGCACATGTACGGGGGTGAACAGTAAACTACAGAACCCTATTTTGGAAATAAAGGAGTTTTGTGTTTTAGGAAAGTTTAGGAATTCTTGAGCCTTCTAGGACTACTCAAGCCCTATAAATACACCTGTAAAGCACACACAAATCATCGAATCACTTCTTAGAGAGAATCACTTATTTTATCTTTTGCTTTAACTTAGAGAAGGAAACTGTGGAGGAGAATTGATGACTCTTCTCTCGGGTTTCTTCCTTCCTTTATTTTTATTATGTGTACTTAACTTTTAGTAAGGGCTTGGTTGAAGCCCTAATTATGTTTACTCAATAAATTTAGTATTGGCGCCTTTGCGATATATACGTTGTGTTAACTTGATTAATACCTGCTTTTATTTAAATTCCTCATATGTATATGTTTGATCAATATGTGCATGTGGTGTGGACTTGTTAGTTAGATCAATTTGGATGACCGAGTCCTGGGTCTGACATTAGTAACAAAAGATATCCACACCGGATTCTTGGGTTAATCAACATGAAAAACCGGGAGTAGATACCATGCCCTAGGTCCCATGTGGTTGTCGATTTCCACAGATCCTATGCTCTCTTAAGGAACAACTCCGCATACACCAGGTTGAATCCCTTGAGAGAGAAAAGAGTTAGAGTAGATACCATGCCTAACTCATTGCTTAGGGAGATCAATAGCTTAAGGAGTAGATACCATGCTCTTAGGTTGACAAACATTAGGTATTCATGATATGAGTAAAGCATTGGCATACTGTTTTGTTATGGTAGCATAATTAGTGGTGGATATCAAGTCCTTACGCCTTTATCCTTATTATTTTATCTTTATCAAAATCAACTCTTTTATTATTTCTATTATATTGTGAATATAATTCTAAATTGAAATTCACCAATCCCTGTAGAGATGATCTTGCATTCGCACACTATACTACACTGTTGATCTTGTACACTTGCAAGTAAAACAAGTACGATTATTTGCTTATTTATTTAGGTAAATAAACGTGCAACAAGTTTTTGGTGCTGTTGCCGGAGATTGTGCTAAATTTATTTTTGGAATTATTTTCGTTAGTTATTTTATTTTATTTTATTTTATTTCGTTCCGTTTTATTTTTATTTTTATCAAAAATCATATTTATTCTTTCTTTTCGTTTTCTGTTTTTGTTCAAGTGTGCAGGGGAGGAATTTCTATCCTCATTGCGATCGAGCGCACTCCTTTGTGCGATTGAGCGCAAGCCCAGTGCGATCGATCGCTGTTCTTAGTGTGATCGAGCGCAAAAGCTCCATAAAGTACCCGAGAAGCAGTACTGAAACTGCCACACTGAAGTTTTTCAACTAATTCGTTCGAAGGAGAAGCACCAATGGTGGAAGCTAGTTATGCTTATCTAAATGCTATGGAGAAGAAGCCGGATATGCTCATAAACACCATGACTACTCAAAACATCTCACCTAGTCAGTGAGCCAAACCACTCCAGGTATGTGCTATATGTTCTCATTTTAATCACACTTCTGAAACTTGCCCTTTATATTTATATGCAGATCAAGAGCAAGCAAATTATGAGGAACCGCACAATGGAGATACAAATACCTACAATCTTGGATGGTAGCACCACCCCAACCTCTCATGGAGCAACAATCACAATACTTTGAATCTTTAAGGATAGCAAAGAAACTTCCAACCAGCAGCCCAACCAGTGCCGAAATCAGAAAATAGTGACCTAGAGAGTCTTGTAAAGCAATTGACCACTCAACAACAACAACTAATGACAAAATTGATGACTTCACTAGATCAGCAAAAACAAACCACTGCCAGGCATGAGCAAGCTATTCAAAGACTAGAGGTACAAATGGGGCAATTGGCTAAAGAGCTAAGTGAACAAAAGCAAGGTGTTGTTGAACAAGTTTTTCATGACCATCATATTGATCCCTTGGAGACCACCCTCACCCATTATTTCAAAGGATCATATATTGAGCCAAAATTCAAAGATGTTACTGAAGATATCATTGAAACTGTGCACCTCCTAGAGGACTCTCCAAAGCATCCAAGTAAGTACATCGATCCATTTGAACTTCATGTACCTACTAATATTATTTTTTTCCTTTCTATTGTCCAGGCACCTAACTTGGAGTTAAAGCAATTGCCAAAGCATTGGCCTTATGATTATATAGGAGAGAATAAGACACTTCTTATGCTAGCTGCTGCCAATCTTGGTTTTGGGAAAAAATAGAGCTTGGTCCGGCTGAAGACGTTAAACTTAGCGCTCATGGGAGGCACCTCAGACTTATCCTTTTCATTTTAGTATTTTTCTTTTGTTTATATTTTTATTTCCATATCTAGTATTTATATTTCTTGTTTTCCGGAACAATGTTTATTTTTCTTTGTTAGGTACTATGTGCGTGCATCCAGTTCAAGTTTGGGGGCGTGTCACAAGCAAAGCAAGCAACCTAGTTCTCCATACCCCAGGTCAGATCTTTCCAAGCCACACACATTGGGGACAATGTGTATTTTAAGTTTGGGGGTAGTGGGAGATACTAGATACTATCACACACGCACTGGAAACACATGCACACACTAAGTCCCAGTTTTTTTTTAGGAAGATAAATGCATGTTCTTTTGGTAAACAAAAATTTTGGTTGATTTAAGAATTTGATAACACTTCATTAGTAAGCTTAAAATCTAGAACACATAGTCTTGTAATGAGAATTTTACAAAGTTTAGTTACCTACCTCAAGGCACCTAAGAATTCACGAGTTTGATCTAAATTTTTACGAGCACATTTAACACACATTTGTGTGGGGTATGACATATAATTCTCTTGTATATGTTTCCATAATCTAACTGTAATCGGATAACATGTTGAAAAGAACACTTTGGCATAAAAAAATAAAGAAAAAAAAATAAAGAAAAATGTTCATCATGCAAAAAGTGATAAAAAGAAAAAAAAGCTTTCCACTGAGTAAGTGGGCCTCTTGCCTTAGTAAGCATTGAGTGTTCACGTCAAAATGTGAGAAGTAAGCCTTTAATGATCATAATAACAAATTTCTACTGAGTAACTAGGCCTCTTGCCTCAGTAAGCATTGAGTGTTCACGTCAAAAGGTGGGAATTTCATTAAAACTTGTTAGTTCCGTAGCCTTTTTGATTCAAGTTAGTAAGTCCTTAGGGGTGTCTTTACACCTAATGCCCTAAAACCATCTGGTTTAGGAGTCATTGGCTAAACACTCGTTACAAGGGTCAAATAGAAAGCTCGATGGAACTCAACATGGTAAAGATCACATGAAAAAGAAGAAGAAGCAAGTATTATGCCACTTTTGTTCTCTTTGATAAGGAATTAGATAAAGGTTTGGGCATCGAAACCCTATACACTAAAATTATGTGGAAATCCCATCTTATATGTGCTAATTAATCACACATAAATCAAACATGCGATGCCTTAAGCTAACCTTAGGTAAGTAACATGAACTTTTGAAAATCCTTTTTCAATACAAAAACGTGTTTTTATTATAAGCTTACTCATGAACGGTTATCATAGTTTTATGCACAACCCAAATATTTGAGTATTATAGAAATGAATTTATCTTTAATTTTGTTCTTCATTTAGTTTTTAGTTTTGTATTGCTAAGAGACTAGCAATATGTAAGTTTGGGGGTGTGATAGGTGCTTAAATATTCATATTTAAGCCCCCTTATTTACATTTGTTAGGTCCTTAGTTATGTTAATTTAGTTCATTTTACTTCATTTGTGTGTTTCACATGTTTTTATAGGGTCTTGGAGGAAAAGAAGCAGTTTTGGCACTTAAAGGAAGAAGCCTGGAAATCCTAGAGCAGTTTCTGGTCAAATTGTGATCGATCGCACTACTACATGCGATCGTTCGCACACATGAAGGATCGAGCGCAGCACTGCGATCGAGCGCAAGACGCATGCGATTAAGCGCACATGTACGAGCATGAATAGTAAACTACAGAACCCTATTTTGGAAATAAAGGAGTTTTGTGTTTTAGGAAAGTTTAGGAATTCATGAGCCTTCTAGGACTACTCAAGCATTATAAATACACCCGTAAAGCACACACAAATCATCGAATCACTTCTTAGAGAGAATCACTTCTTTTATCTTTTACTTTAGCTTGGAGAAAGAAACTATGGAGGAGAATTGACGACTCTTCTCTCGGGTTTTTTCTTTCCTTTATTTTTATTATGTGTACTTAACTTTTAGTAAGGGCTTGGTTGAAGCCCTAATTATGTTTACTCAATAAATTTAGTATTGGTGCCTTTGCGATATTTATGTTGTGTTGCTTAACTTGATTAATACCTGCTTTTATTTAAATTTCTCATATGTATATGTTTGATCAATATGTGCATGTGGCATGAACTTGTTAGTTAGATCAATTTGGATGACCGAGTCCTGGGTCTGAGATTAGTAACACAATATATCCACACTGGATTCTTGGGTTAATCAACATGGGAAACCGGGAGTAGATACCATGCCCTAGGTCTCATGTGGTTGTCGATTTCCACATATCCTATGCTCTCTTAAGGAACAACTTAGCATACACCAGGTTGAATCCCTTGAGAGAGAAAAGAGTTAGAGTAGATACCATGCCTAACTCATTGCTTAGGGAGATCAATAGCTTAAGGAGTAGATACCATGCCCTTAGGTTTACAAACATTAGGTATTCATGACATGAGTAAAGCATTGGCATACTGTTTTGTTGTGGTAGCATAATTAGTGGTGCATATCAAGTCCCTACGCCTTTATCCTTATTATTTTATCTTTATTAAAATAAACTCTTTTATTATTTCTATTACATTGTGAATATAATTCTAAATCGAAATTCACCAATCCCTGTGGAGATGATCTTGCATTCGCACACTATACTACATTGTTGACCTTATGCACTTGCAAGTAAAACAAGTACGATTATTTGCTTATTTATTTAGGTAAATAAACGTGCAACATGTACTTGGGTTATGGCTTTCATATTTCCATCCTTACTCCTTTTAAGTGCTTATCAACAAATGTGTATAACTAAGTTCTTTTAAAAGAAAGGTAAGGATAAAATATTTTTAGGCTCATAAAGGTGAGTAAATGGGCTATTGAAAGAAACAAAGCTCAAATTCTTTTTCAAGAAAAAGGCTCAAACAGGTGACTAGTGATGAATATAGCGAGGGTAAGTTTGAAAGGTTCAAACGGTCCAAAAATGGCCTATATCATATCCTAAGTACTGTGCATTCTAGGAATTCACCTCAAGTAATTATCAAATAAGTTCTAGAGCTTGTCAAGACCGCAAATGTATTCATAAAACAATCATACATGAAACTTCTCTAAATGTTTTAGACTAATCATACAATCTTACCACAAACTAGAGTCTCAAACCAAATGAAGATTGACACTTAAATTAATTTCAAACCAAAACAAGATTTAACTACTTCTAAACACTATATGCTATCTCAATTAGGCTCATATCATTGACATGTAAATTAACTCTAAGGCTAACACAAAGTATGCTAAAAACAAACAACAAGGAATATGACACCAAGCAGTTCAAAGAAAAATATGAAAAACAGGAATATGTTTCCTCCTTTCCTCTACCCCCAACTTAAAATAAGCATTGTCCTAAATGTGAAAGCAAAAGTTAATGAAACTCTCTTTGTAGCCAAAAGTGCACAGAAGCTGAAAATTGTGCACCACCATTTGAATTGCTTCGTATATTTGTTCCTGAAAAAGAAATATGAAAGTAAAACTGGAAAACAACAAAATAATAATAATAAACAAAAAAAGGAATATGAAAAACAAAAAAAAGGGTATGTTGTGGGTTGCCTCCCATGAGTGCTAAGTTTTACGTCTTCAGCCAGACACTGCACCACTCTCACTGCTGGCTTCATTGTGGTGCTGAAGATGAGACTCCATACTCAGTGGCCTCAGTGCTAGTCTTTTGGCAAGGAATACTTAAAGTCCACCACATGTGGCTCAAGTGTTTTTGGTGATGCCTATTTACTATCAGCAGTAAGGCATTTGATTCCCGCATCCATGTGACTTCTCTCAAGCAACTCCTCAAAGCATGGTTGCCAAGATTTCTTAATAAATTCCTGTAGCTTATCAAAAACATCAACAACATTAATGACATGGGGATAAACTGAAGAATCATTAAATTCAAAATTATTAGGAATGAATTCCGAAGAGTTAGAATTATCTTTGATGTACTCATCCTCTTCATGTGGCTGCCATGAGACTTGAAAAACATTTACCTCTAGAGTCCTATTTCCAAATGATAATATCATTAGGCCATTCCTACAATTAATGAGGGCATTAGCGATGGCAAGGAATGGTCTTCCAAGTATCAAAGGAATTTTTGACTCTGTGTTTACAGTAGAAACAATATCTAAAACCAAAAAGTCAACAGGATAATATAAATTATCAATTTGCAACAAAAAATTTTCTACAATACCTCTTGGTTTTCTTACTGATCTATCCACTAATTGAAGTACCATAGAGGTTGATTTAATCTCACCTAGACCGAGTTTCAAGTACATGGAGTATAGCATGAGGTTCACACTAGCTCCCAAATCCAGCAATGCTTGGCCACAAGATTTGTTTCCAATTTGACAAGCCACCGTTGGACAGTCCAGATCTTTATATTTGGACGGTGTCTTGCTATCAATTATTGCACTTGCTTGCTCCGTTAAGAATGTCGTCTTCTTCACATTGTGTTTCCTTTTGAGTGTGCATAGATCCTTGATGACTTTAGCATAGCTGAGGATCTGTTTTATGACATGAAGAAGAGGAAGATTAATTTTAACATGCTGAAGTTGTTCAAGAATCTCACCTTTTAATGCTGAATTTATCTCCTTAGGTTTAAGGAGGGCTTGAGCTTAAGGCACGGGTGGAGAATAATCATCATGGGCCTCTTGTTCCTTGGGGGCTTTATCCTTGTTGCTCAAGTTTGATGGTAGAGTAGGCCCATCAATTTTCTTACCACTGCGGGTGATTATGGCATTATCCTCTCTAACATTTTGATTTTCAGGTCCGGAGGTTTGTGCCATATGTTGTCCCCTTGGATTAAGTTGTGGTTGTGAAGGAAAGTGACATTGTTCTTGAATCGTCAAGAAGCTAGTCAACTTGGTCAGTTGACTCTTTATTACCTTTTGTTCCTCTTTGATCGCTTGTTGCTCCTCTAACAACCGTTGATTTATTTTGCCATGCTCTTCCACACTCTTGGCATGTACCTGTATAAATGATTTAAACATATCTTCCAAAGGTAAAGACTGTTGAGGAGCATTAAATAAGGTTGTTTTCGGTTGCCATTGGTTATTAGTTTGGGCAAGAGGTTGCATATCGGATTTCCAACTAAAATTAAGGTGATTCTTCCACCCGGGATTGTAGGTGTTAGAGTAGGGTGAGTCTGGTTTCTTAAAGGGTGTATCTAAAGCATTACACTCCCTCTTCATCTCAAAATAAGCTGGACAATCTCTAGGTAGATGATCTACCCCATTACACATAAAACAAGGTTCATGGGACTCTACCCTAGAAACCGGTTCGGGGGCTCTAGCATCCTTAGTTTTTAAGGCTTCAATTTCCTTAGTTAGGGCCTCTAAATGGGTTTTAAGACTATCATCTTCCCTAAGTTGATAAATCCTAGTGGGTTGATTTCTCCTAGTGCTTTCCATAGCACTTGGTCATGTCTAAGTGTGGGCTTTTTCAATAGGTCATCTAAGAAATCTACGGCTTGGTCGAGGTCTTTCTGCAGAAAATTTCCATTACACATCATTTCTATGAACTGCCTTTCTCTACTTAGAAGTCCATCATAGAAATAGCTAACTACCTGCCAACTCTCATATCCATGGTGTGGACAAGAATTCAAAAGGTCTTTGAAACGTTCCGAAACTTGATATAAAGTTTCACTCCCCTTTTGTGCAAAGTTTGAGATTTGTCTCTTAAGGTTATTGGTCTTATTGGTTGGGAAGTGTTTTTGGAAGAAAACTCGGGCCATCTCATCCCAACTACCTATAGACCTAGGCCTTAACGAGTACAGCCAAATCTTGGCTTTTTCCTTAAGTGAAAAAGGAAAAAACCAAAGTTTGACGGTGTCTACCATATCAACCCTACCTTAAAAGGTTGCTACTACTTCCTCAAATTTCCTAATGTGGATATAGGGATTTTCATTCTCAAATCCATGGAAGGTTGGTAACAATTGGATCATGCCCGTTTAAAATCAGGTTGTTGAACATTTGGGGGGAACATAATACAGGAGGGTGTGGCCGTTTGGCTAGGGTGCAAGTAGTCTTTAAGTGTTCTAGCCTCATTTTCATTGTGATTTTAGGCTATGTTAACAAAATTCTCTAAGTCCTCCCTTAGGTTTTCACTATAGTTTGATCTAGGCAAGGTTTCACCAATGGACACGGAAGGAGAGCGTATCTCTATTTCGGGTCTTTTAATGAATCTTCCTCGTGAATCACTCGGTCTAAGCATACACCAAAGGAATTAGAGAGTAAATAAATAAAACAGAAAACGAAAAATAGAAAATAAAAACAGAAAGCAAAGAACAATATTACTGTCTTGTCTTAACGTTGACAATATTCCTTGTACTTAAGCGTGCTTCCCCGGCAACGGCGCCAAAATTTGATTACGCTCAAACTAATACGCGGTTGTTGTGTATAGTTGAGGTATCGATCCCACGAGGAAACAAGTTAACTACAAAAGAAGATGTAAACCTAAACACAAATGATAAGATTAAGTGAGAAAATATGAATTTTGATAGTAAAGTAATATAAGAAAATTGTGTAAATAAATTGAAAATATGATGGAGATGACAAGGTTCCGGGAATCCTCCCTAGGTTTGTTGCCTTATTCCAATCTCAATTCAGTTATCTTTATCTCGATTGCAAGTTTCACATCCCAAACAAGCAATCGGCAAATATTCAATCACAGCACATATATAAACCCTTATGTAATTGCTTATGAAGTACTCTTCACTTTCGATTCAAGCGCACATGACATATCCTATAGGTTTATTAAGAAACGACAATATATCTCTATAAAAATGTCGCAGTAATGGATAAACATAAAAGATAAATCTACCAGACTTAATCACATCCAAACAAATTGATATAAGAAGAGCTTGACTAAACTTATATGGAGAGGAGGCATGCAATCACCGGGTTAAGAAAATCTAAAATAAGAAGAACATACAGTGTAGCTGTCACATGAACCTTAATTCTTATTATTTAAGCAAAGAATAAATCATAAACAATGTTTAGCAATAAATTCAAATTACAACTGAATTAAGAAAGGAAAATAAGAACAACTACACCTAGGGAATCATCCATTCACCTTGCTTGGAGATTAGTTTGCCATGGGGGAGAGTGTGGCAGCCTCCCTTGAGTTTTTCAGCCTTTGATTGATTGTTTTTATTCAACCCTAAGTGATCTATTTATAGTATATCTAGGTGCGGCACTGCCTTATCCACGCCGCCACGCTAGGAATGTGTTCAAGGTGGTGTGGTGCTGGAGGGTGCGGCACTGCTCTATCCACGCCGTGGCGCACACTGTTGTTGTTCTGGAGGCCTGACCTTTGTCTACTAAAATTGCCATAACTTTCTCTAGAAAAATCATTTTTATGAGCCATAAAATTCTCTAAAAAATAGACTTCCGGATCTTTCTAAGCATATATGGCTCATCTCTTGGTTCTTCTTACATCAATACAGTTTAATTTGCAAAAATAATTGATCTGTACGGGAAATTCTGGAAAATTTAGTGAAACTCCTTTCCAAGTGTTTGTGAACCTTCACTCTGGTGTTCATCGAGTCATTGTACTTCAAGAAATGATAGCTTTTCCATCTATTTTGAACTTAATGTACTTGAAAATGCATCAAAATAGATCAATGATCCAAGAATGACACTTTAGAGTTGTTAAGATATAAAAGTGCAATTCAAACCTAGATTAACCCTAAAATGCTAACAATTAAGTATTGTAAAGATGCATTTTATAACTCTCATCAGGTTCTTTATTGGTTGAATATTCTATTTTAAGGTCTATAGTTCCACCCCAAATTAACAGGCAGCTAGATTTTCTGTATTCCTATGCTAAGACAACTTAAATGTACTACAACTATAAGCTTTGAAGAAGCTTTGAGAAAAAGCATGGGAAAATCAATTGAAAGTTTTAGAATGCTTTTGGTGTACCCTTTTATGGTGTTTATCTTAAGAGCCTCAACTACACCAAACAGTATCACTCCAAGTCAGTCCATCAGAGATGGTGAGACTCTAGTTTCAAGTGGTGGAAGTTTTGAACTGGGACTTTTCAGCTCGGGAAAATTGAAGAATCGTTACTTGGGAATATGGTACAAGGAAGTATCTTTAGCCCCAATGACATTAGCATGGGTGGCAAACAGAGAAACTCCTCTAATTGTTTCCTCCAGAGTTCTAAGTATCACTGACCAAGGAGTTCTTATCATTCATGATGGCACAAATACTAGCATTTTTTGGTCTTCGAAAAGATCAAGAATGACACAGAACCTAGTTTTGCAGCTTTTGGATTCGAGAAATCTCATTCTGAAAGATGGAAATGGTGATGATAACACATAAAGCTTTTTATGGAAGAGTTTTGATTATCCCTATGATAACTTGCTTCTAGGAATGAAACTACTTTGTCACTGGTATGGTATGGTTTCTATCAGCCTGGAAGAGCTTAGATGATCCGGCTCAAGGTGATGCACACTTATGGATTGATCCTAAAGGATTTCCAAAACTTTTTATTTGGAAGGACTCTAAAGCACATTACAGAACAGGGCCATGGAATGGACTCCAGTTTTCAGGGACCCCTGAGATGAAACCAAATCTAGTAATCATGTATAAATTTGTATTGAATGAAAATGAGGTTTATTACAAGTATGAGCTTCAAGGATTAATGCTTTCAAGGTTATTGGTGAACCAATATAGCCATTTACAATGCTTCACCCAAACAGATAAAACATATGGTTGAGCTCTTGTCTTTATAAAGCTGAAAGATCATTGTGACAGTTACTCATTGTGTGGTGCATATGCTAGCGGCAACAGAAATAAATCTTCTTTATGTAATTGCTTGGAAGGGTTTGTACCCAAGTCTCCTAAAGATTGGAATATGTCAAAATAGTTTGATGGGTGAGTTCAAAGGACTCTGATGCATTGTCAAAATAGAGCTGGCTTTCAAAAGTACACAAGATTTAAGTTGCTAGATGCTGAGTAAAATTTAGAGTACACAATTCTAAATTTACAAATATTAGACCCAAACAGGTAATCAAATTACTTGTATTACACCCACAATAAAATACACTATAATACTCTTCAAAGACCACTCACAATATGAAGAGAAATACAAATAAACACTCAATAGAAAGCTCACAAGTCAAACACTCAAGACACCACACTCAAGCTAAGGATACAAAGACTTATTTTTTGGAGGATGCCTTTCCTTAATGCAAGGGGGTATTTATAGTCCTCACCATGCAATCTACACCATACAAATATTAAATTGAGAAATAATCCTAGCCATACATTATTACTACATTCTATACATATCTCCTAAAAAAATCTATTTTCTACATTTGTTGATAACCTTCTACACTTTTCTCCTAAAAATATCTTCCTTCCACATTTGTTGAGAAGCTTCCATTGTCTTGGGTTTAGATAAAACAGATTAGGCTTTTATTTTACTTAGGCTGAAATGAAAAACAGATTGGGCTTTTTAATGGGCTGGGGTTGATCTTCAACACCCCCCCTCAACACCAGCTCTTACTCTTTGCACTGTGCCGAGCTGACGACGAAACATTTCGAACCTGTCGGTGCTCAAGCCTTTTGTGAACAAGTCCATAACTCGATCATCTGTCTTAATTTGCCTCATCTCAATTTCTTCTTGTAGAACCTTCTCTCTGATAAAATGATAGTGCACTTCAACATGCATAGTTCTTGCATGAAAGACCAGATTCTCCACCAAACGAATTGCCGATTGGTTGTCACACTACAACCGAACTGCATAATCTATTAATTGATGTAGATTATTCATCAGTTGTATCAACCATATACTCTTTTGAGCTGTCACTGCTACTGCACAATACTTAGCTTCCATAGTTGACAATGATACCGTCGGCCGTCTCTTGCTGCACCAAGAAATCGTTCTGAAGCCAAGAATAAACGCATACCTAGTTGTTGATCTCCTGGGGTAATGATCTCCTGTATAGTCAGCACCATAGTAACCAACTAACTTGTAGTCTTCACCTTTCTTGTACAAAAGACCATAGTCAATTGTACTCTTCACATATCTCAGTATTCATTGAACTTCTTCTAAATGAGGCTTCTTTGGATTTTGCATGTATCGAATCATCACACCAACTGCATAAGAAATGTCAGGTCGAGTCAAGGTTAAGTAGATCAGACTACTTACCAATTGTTTATACATCATTGCATCTTCCAAGTTGATGAGATTCAAAAAATACATCTCAATAATGTTTATTTGTTAGTATTTAGGGTTGATGGGCTGGATTACACATTTATACCTTAATAATTCTTAAGTGTCATTCTTGGTATATTGATTTATTTTGATGCATTTTCAGGTATTTTGGGTTTAAAAGAGATGGAAAAGCTAAAATTTATTAAAGCACGAAGATTCTATGCATGTTCACAAGCATTTGGAAAAGGGTTTCACTAAATTTTCAGAATTTCTCGTACAGATAATTTATTTTTGTGGATTAAACTATATTGATTTAGGAAGAACTAGAAGATGACCCATATATGCTTGGAAAGATCTTGATGTTATTTTTTGGAGAATTTCATGGCTCATAAATATGATTTTTCTGAAGAAAGTTATGATAGTTTTAGTAGACAAAGGTCAGGCTGTGCGTGATTTCAGCATGGCCGATCAGTCATTTTTGCATATTAAACTCTATTGATTCAGGAAGAACCCGAAGATGAGCTATATAAGCTTGGAAAGATCCGAATGTCTATTTTCTGGAGAATTTTATGGCTTATAAATATGATTTTTCTAGAGAAAGTTATGGCAGTTTTAGTAGACAAAGGTCAGACAGAACTGGGCCTGGACAGCAGCAGAACCGGGTTGGATAGTAGCAAAAGCACGTAGCCTGAACAGAAACCTTAGGGAAACTTTTCTGTCTATAAATCCGTCTCTGTATAGCTATATATAGGAATTTAGACTCAGAGAACAGGGGGAGAGGAGAGTTTTTGAAGAGAGCTTCCATCTTCTTCTTCCTCAAGGTGATCAAGGATGAACTCCATGTCTAACTAAACTCCAAGCAAAGCGAAAGAATGAGTTTCTAGGTGTAGTTATTCTTATTTCTATCTTTGATTCAGTTGTATGGATTGATTGTTAAACATTATTTATGATTTACTCTTTGACTAAATAAGAAGGATTTGAATTCATGTGACAGTTGCAATTTATGTTCTTCTTCTCTTAGATTTTCTTAATCCGATGATCGCATTCTTCTTCTCCATATAAGTCTAGTCAAGCTTTTCTTATGTCAAAGTTGTTAGATGCAACTGATTTCGGTAGATCTAGCTTATAAGTTTGTCATTGAAATATATTGTCGCTTCTTGATAATTTATAAGATAGATCTTGTGTGTTTGAATTGGAATTAAGGAGTAATTTATAGCAATTACATTAGGGTATTTATGTGCTTTGATTGAATATTTACCATTTGCTTGTTTGGGATGTGAAACTAGTAATTGAGATAAAACATTTGAGTCAAGATAGGAATAAGGCAACAAACTTAGGAAGGATTCTTGGAACCTTGTTATTTCTTTATTGAATTCTTCATCATATTTTTACAACTCTCTTATATAATTTCATTCGTAAAACTCAGATTTTCTTATTTGAACTTTATTGTTTAGTGTTAAGGTTTATACTTTCTCTTGTAATTCGCTTTCCTCATGGGATCAACACCTCAGCTATATACAATAATCGCGTGTTAGTTTGAGCGTTATCAAATTTTGGTGCTGTTGTTGGGGAACTGCACTTAATTACAAGGAAGATTGTCAACTTTGAGACAAGACGGTAACATTGTTCTTTGCCCTTTGTGTTGATTTTTTTTTTTGATTTTATTTTGTTTTCTTTTTTCGTCTCCCCTCTAATTCCTTTGGTGTATGCGTAGACTGAGAGATAAGCGAGGTAGATACATTAAAAGCCCGAAATAGAGTTACCCTCTCCTTCCATGTCCGATAGTGAAAGCTCGCCTAGATCAAATCATAGTGCACACCCAAACAAGAATTTAGATAATTTTGTTAACATGGCCAACAATAACAATGAGAATGTTGCTAGGACACTTAAGGACTACTTGCACCCTAGCCGAATGGTCACACCATCTTGTATCATGTTCCCCCCTAATGTTCAACAACCTAAGTTTAAATCGGGATTGATCCAATTGCTACCAACTTCCCATGGATTAGAGAATGCAAACCCCTATGTCCATATTAGGGAATTTGAAGAAGTAGTAGCAACCTTTCAAAGCAGGTCCTATATGTTAGACACCGTCAAACTTAGGTTTTTTCCCTTTTTGTTTAAGGATAAGGCCAAGGTTTGGTTGTACTGTTAAGGCCTAGGTCTATAGGTAGTTGGGATGAGATGACACAAGCCTTCTTCAAAAAGTATTTCCCAACCCATAAGACCAATAACCTCAAGAGACAAATCTCAAACTTTGAACAAAAAGAGAGTGAAACCTTATATCAAGTTTGGGAACGTTTCAAAGACCTTTTGAGTTCTTGTCCACACCACAGATATGAGAGTTGGAGGGTAGTTAGCTATTTCTATGATGGACTTCTAAGTAGGGAAATGTAGTTTATAGAAATGATGTATAATGGAGATTTTCTTCAAAAAGATCCCGATGAAGCCATAGATTTTCTAGATAACTTATTAGAAATAGCCCATACTTGGACGTGACCCAACGCCATAGAAAGTACTAAGAGAAACCAAACCACTGGAATTTATCAACTTAAGGAAGATGATAGTCTTAAAGCCCGTTTAGAGGTCCTAACTAAGGAAATTGAGGTTTAAAAAACCAAGGATGCTAGAGCCTCCGAACCAGTTGCTAGGGTAGAGTCCCACGAACCTTGTTTTATATGTAATAGGGTAGATCATGTACCTAGGGATTGTCTAACTTATTTTGAGATGAAGAAAGAGTGTAATGCTTTAGGTATACCTTTTAGGAAAACATACTCACTTACTCTAACACTTTCAATCCCCGTTGCAAGAATCACCCTAATTTTAGTTGGAGATCTGATACACAACCTTCTACCCAATCTACTACCCAATGGAGACCAGAAACAACTTCATCTAATGCACCACAATAATCTTTACCTTTGGAAGATGCTTTTAAGTCATTTATACAGATACATACCCAGAGTGTGGAAGAGCAAGGCAAGATAAATCAATGGTTGCTAGATGAGCAACAATAGGTCAAAGAGGAACAAAAGGTGATAAAGAGCCAACTCACCAAGTTGACTAATTTATTGACGGTTCAAGAGCAAAGTCATTTTCCTTTGTAGCCATAACCTAATCCAAGAGGACAACATATGGCACAAACCTCCAATCCCGACAATCAAAATGTTAAAGAGGTTAATGCCATGACTACTCGCAGCAGTAAGGAAATTAATGGATCCACTCTACCATCAAAATTGATTCCTAACACCATGAGTAACAAGGATGAAGCCCCTAAGGAATAAAATGCCCATAGTGATTCCATACCAGTGCCTTTCCCTCAAGCACTCATTAAATCTAAGGAGAGAAATTCGACATTAAAAGGTGAGATTCTTGAACAACTTAAGCAAGTTAAAATTAACCTTCCTTTTCTTCATGTCATAAAATAGGTTCCCAACTATGCTAAAATCATTAAGGATCTATGCACACTCAAGAGGAGGCACAATGTGAAGAAGACATCATTCTTAATGGAGCAAGCAAGGGCGGTAATTGATAGCAAGACACCGCCCAAGTATAAAGATCCGAGCTGTCCTATGGTGGCTTGCCAAATTGGAAACAAAGCTTGTGGCCAAGCATTGCTAGATTTGGGGGCTAGTGTGAATCTCATGCCCTATTCCGTTTATTTGCAACTCGGTCTAGGTGAGATCAAACCGACTTTCGTGATACTTCAACTAGCGGATCGATCGGCAAGAAAACCAAGAGGTATTGTGGAAGATGTTTTAGTGCAAATTGACAAATTCTATCATCCCGTTGACTTTTTGGTGTTAGATACCATTTCAATTATGAACACGGAGTTAAAAATTCCTTTGATACTTGGAAGACCATTTCTTGCCACTGCTAATGCCCTCATTAAGAATGGTCTAATGACATTATCATTTGGAAATATAACTCTGGAGGTGAATGTTTTTCGAGTCTCAATGCAGCCACATGAAGAGGATGAGTGTTTCAACACTTACATGATCGATGAGCTTATTTTGGAGGATGAGTACATTAAAGATAATTCTAATTTTTTGGAATTCCTTCTTAATAATTTTGAGTACATTAAAGATAATTCTAATTCTTTGGAATTCATTCTTAATAATTTTGATTTTGATGATTCTTCAATTTATCCCTATGCCGTTGATGTTATTGATATTTTTGATAAGTCGCAGGGATTTATTAAGAAATCATGACAACCATGCTTTGAGGAGTTGCCTAAAGAAGGGGAGGCACCTAAACCATCTTCCAAGGAGACACCAACGCTTAATTTAGCTCCACTGCCCAAAAGGCTCAAACATGCTTTCTTGGGCCCATGTGATACCTTTCCGGTTATCATTTCTTCTGAACTCAGTGATGTGCAATGTGATAAATTGTTGAATTTGTTAATAAAGAATAAATCTGCACTAGGTTGGACTATAGCTGACATAAAAGGTATTAACCCTTTAATTTGTTCCCATAGGATTTATCTAGAAGAATGAGCTAACCCTCGTAGAGAGCCACAAAGAAGGCTAAATCCAACTATGAAAGAGGTAGTTAAGAAAGAAGTCTTAAATCTATTAGATGCGGGAATTATACATCCAATGTCCGATAGTAAGTAGATTAGTCCAACTCAAGTAGTTCCTAAGAAAGCCGGGGTGACCGTGGTAGAAAATGAAGAAGGGGTGTTAGTACCAACTAAGGTAGTGACCGGGTGGCGTATGTGCATTGATTATAGGAAACTTAATTCGGCTACTCGAAAAGACCATTTTTATCTTCCATTCATAGATCAAATCTTAGAACGTGTGGCTGATCATCCTTTCTATTGCTTTTTAGATGGGTATTCGGGATACTATCAAATAGAAATTGCCTTAGAGGATCAAGAGAATACCACCTTTACTTGTCCTTTTGGTATGTTTGCTTTTCGTAGAATGCCCTTTGGTTTGTGTAATGCACCGGCTACTTTTCAAAGATGCATGATGAGTATTTTTAGTGACATGGTTGAAAAATGTATGGAAGTGTTTATGGATGATTTAGCTGTGTTTGGAACTTCTTTTGACTCATGTTTATCTAACCTGAAAAATGTTTTGTGCAGGTGTGAAGAGAAGGAACTTGTGCTTAATTGGGAGAAATGCCATTTTATGGTGTCTTCCGGAATAGTTTTGGGCCATATAGTGTCCGAAAAAATTGAATTAATCTCTAAATTACCCACTCCTAAGAATATTAAAGATGTTAGGTCGTTTCTAGGGCATGATGGGTTTTATAAAAGGTTTATTCAAAATTTTAGTGCTATCTCTAGACCCTTATGCAACCTTTTGTTGAAGGATACCGAGTTTAAGTGGAGCCTCGAATGTGAGAAAGCTTTTAGGACATTTGTCTCTAAGCTTACAACCGCCCCTATTATGCAATCACTCGATTTCACCTTGCCTTTTGAGATTATGTGTGATGCTAGTGATTACGCTTTAGGGGTTGTTTTAGGACAAAGAATAGAGGGAAAACCATTTGTTGTTTATTATGCTAGTAGAACATTGAATCATTCTCAAATGATGTACACCACAATTGAGAAAGAATTACTAGCCATAGTATTTGCATTGGAAAAATTTTGCTCTTATTTAATTGGTTCATCTATCACTATATTCACGGATCACTCTGCCCTTAAATTTCCTTTCTCAAAAACAGATGCTAAGGCCCATTTGATACATTTGATTTTGCTTTTGCAGGAATTTGACTTGACCATCAAAGACAAGAAGGGGGTGGAAAATGTTGTGGCGGACCATCTATCTCGTTTGGAATTTAAGAATGATACCGACATTTTGCCCATTCACGAAGCCTTTCTAGATGAGAATTTATTTATTTTCCTTTATCATACACCATGGTATGCCGACATTGCAAATTACTTGGTTTTCTATCTAGTCCCATCTACATGGAGTGCACAAGATAAGCGTAAGTTGTTGGCTGAGGTAAAGAATTTTTATTGGAATGATCCTTATCTTTTTAAATATTGCCCTGATCAAATAATAAGAAGATGCATTCCGGATATGAAAATTGATAGTGTGTTAACTTTTTGTTATACCTATGCTTGTGGTGGTCATTTTTCTATTAAAAAGACAGCCAAAATTTTTGAAATGTGGTTTTTATTGGCCTACTTTATTCAAGGATACTAATAAGTTTTGTCATTCATGTGAAAGATGTCAAAAGCTAGGTTCATTGTCCCACTGTCATATGATGCCTCTCAACTCGATCTTATTGGTGGAAATGTTTGATTGTTGGGGGATCGATTTTATGGGACCATTCCCACCTTTTTTTGGGTATCTTTACATTTTGCTTGCCGTTGATTATGTTTCTAAATGGGTTGAAGCTATACCTTTCCGCACTAATGATAATAAAGTTGTCGTTAAATTTATTAAAGATCATATTTTATCTAGGTACGGTACTCCACGTGTTATAATTAGTGATCAAGGGTCACATTTTTTTAACCGTTCTTTTGAGGCTTTGATGCGTAGGTACAGAGTCACCTATAAGGTTTCTACAGCTTACCATCCACAAACCAATGGCCAAGTGAAACTAGCAAATAGGGAGATTAAGTGAATACTTGAAAAAATAGTAAATCCAAATCGAAAAGATTGTTTTTTGCACCTATCAGATGCGTTTTGGGCATACCAGACAGCATATAAGACGGTTCTTTGAGCATCTCCTTATCGGTTGGTATTCGGCAAAGCATGTCACTTGCCGGTAAAACTTGAGAATAGAGCATATTGGGCTATTTAAAATTTTAATTATGACTTGAAGATGTCTGGTGAGGAGAGGAAAATGTAACTTTGTGAACTGTGGAGTTGAGGGATAATGCATATGATAATGCTAAGGACTTAAAGTCAAGAATGAAAGTGGTACATGATTAGAAAATACTCCAAAAAAATTTTGAACAAGGTAATCGAGTTTTTCTTTATGATTCTCGGTTACACTTCCATCCGAAAAAATTGTGATCACGATGGAAGGGACTTTATGTTGTGAAGTGACTTTCCCTAAATGGAGTGGTAGAAGTTGAAGATCCCTCTGACAGTCATGCATTTCGAGTTAATGGCCAAAGGTTGAAGCTCTACTTGGAACATAAACGTGTTGAAGATAGACCCAAAGAGATCTCTTTGGTGCCCCCCATTTATCCTTCTTAATCGGGTACTTTCGTTCCATTGTACATTAGTTTTAATTTTGTTGAGTTTTTTTTTTTAATTTTATTTTCGGATGATTGTATTATTTATTTATTTAGTTTTCTTTACTTTTTTTTTCTTTCTTTCTCTCGACTTTTTTTTTCACATTGGGGACAACGCAAATCTTAGGCTGCAGGTGGAGGAAACACATATCCTATTTCATATTATTGAATTGTTTGGTGTCACTTTCCCTTTTTCGTTTTAATTCGTTTGTTAGGATAAATTGTTAGAAAAAAAATATTTGAAAAATTAAAAATTTTAAAAAAATTAGGTTTAGCTTTGTTTGTTTTTAGTATGTTTTGTGTTAGTTTTGGAGTTAATTTACATGTCAATGATATGATTATAATTGAGATAGTATATAGCTTTTAGAAGAAGTTAAATCTTACTTCGATTTGAGAATAATTTTAAGTGTCGATCTTCATTTAGTTTGAGACTTTGGTTTGTGGTAAGATTGCATGATTAGTCTAAAACAGTTAAAGAAGTTTTATGTGCGAATATTTTGTGAATAATTTTGGGGTCTTGAAAAGCTCTAGAACTTATTTGATAATCACTTGAGGCGAAATCCTAGAATGCACACTACTTAGGATATGATGTAGGCCATCTTTGGACCGTTTAAGCCTTTCAAGCTTACCTTTGTTATATTTATCGCTAGTTACCTATTCAAGTCTTTTTTTTTTAAAAAAAAAATCAGCCTTGCTTCTTTTAATAGCCCATTTACTTACCTTTATGAGCCTAAAAATATTTATCCTCACCTTTCTTTTAAGAGAACTTAGTTTATACACATTTGTTGAGAAGCACTTAAGAGGAGTAAGGGTGGAAATATGAAAAAAAATATTACTACCATAACCCAAGTACATTAAACGAGATAGGTTAGGGGTGGTGGAAAAGAGTATAGAATGAAAACAGAGGTGAATGGTTATGTGCTAGAAAAGAAGAAAAAAAAAGAGAGAATTATGTGCTATAAAAAAAAAAGTGAATTGTGACAAATAAAGAAGAAAAAAAAGTGTTGAATTATGAAAGAAATGCAAATTGTTGAATAAGTTAGGTGTTGAAGTAAGATTATTTAGTGCTTAAAAAGGTTGTGTTTAAAATTAAGAGATCGAGTTTTTTTACTTATTTAATCCTTCCCGTTCTTTCTTGACCTTTACCTTAGCCTAACGTTAAAAGCCTATTAAAGACCTAGTGATCCGATGTAATGTGATTTTTCTACATTAGTGGAGAGTGATTTGAAAAGTGAGCCTATGAGTTTGATTTGTGATTGATGTCACACAATTTAATATTTTTTTAGAGGCCAAGACTTGTATTCATAAATGTTGTGCATAAAATCATCTGGGTGTTTGAATTAATGGTTTGTGGTAAGACGAATTTTTAAGAGTCGATAACGAATGAGGTTAATGTTTGGATTGTTTTTGGACTTGGGTGGTATTTAATGATTCTATGTGTTGTGTGTTATGTGTAATTTTTGAGACAAAAAGTTGAATTACTCTTGGATTAACGCTAACATTGCTTTGTTTTGTCTTTAGGATTTTAGGTTTTGTTTTGATTTCTAGTATAGAATTCATTTCATTTTTCTTTCGCTTGAATTGCTAGGTACTAGAAATAAGTTAGTTGAGGGTTATGGTGAGAGTCATAAAATGCATCTTAATAGTGTTTATTTGTTAGTATTTAGGGTTGATTTAGGGTTGGATTACACATTTATGCCCTAATAATTCGTAAGTGTCATTCTTGGTATATTGATTTATTTTGATGCATTTTCAGGTATTTTGGGTTTAAAAGAGACGAAAAATATAACGTTGATTAAAGTACAAAGATTCTATGTATGTTCACAAGCATTTGGAAAGGAGTTTCACTAAATTGCCAGAATTGCCTGTACAGATCAGTCATTTTTGTGGATTAAACTGTATTGATTCAGGAAGAACTAGGAGATAAGGCATATATTTTTGGAAATATCCAGATGTCTATTTTCTGGAGAATTTTATGGCTCATAAATATGATTTTTCTAGAGAAAGTTATGGCAGTTTTAGTGGACAAAGGTAAGGCTGTGCATGATTTCAGCATAACAGATTAGTCATTTTTGTGAATTAAACTGTATTGCTTCAGGAAGAACCAGGAGATAAGCCAAATATTCATGGAAAAATCCAGATGTCTATTTTCTGGAGAATTTTATGGCTCGTAAATATGATTTTTCTAGAGAAAGTTATGGCAGTTTTAGTAGACAAAGGTCAGGCAGAACCGGGCCTGGACAACAGCAGAAGCACATGACCTAAACAAAAACCCTAGAAAGACTTTTCTGTCTACAAAACTGTTTCCATTCAGATATATATAGGATTTTAGACTCAGAGAATAGGGGGAGAAGAGTTTTTGAAAAGACCTTTCATCTTTTTCTTCCTCAAGGTGATCAAGGATGAACTCCATGTCCAACTAAACTCCAAGCAAGGCAAAAAGATGAGTTTCTAGGTGTAGTTGTTCTTATCTCTATCTCTGATTCAGTTATATGGATTGATTGTTAAACATTGTTTATGATTTACTCTTTGATTAAATAATAAGGATTTTAATTCATGTGACAACTGCAATTTATGTTCTTCTTCTCTTAGATTTTCTTAATCCGATGATCGCATTCTTCTTCTTCATATAAGTCTAGTAAAGCTTTTCTTATGTCAAAGTTGTTAGATGCAATTGATTTCGGTAGATCTATCTTATAGGTTTGTCTATTACTATAGTATTATTATTGAAATATATTGTCACTTCTTGATAATTTATAAGATAGATCTTGTGTGTTTGAATTGGAATTAAGGAGTAATTTATAGCAATTACATTAGGGTATTTATGTCCTTTGATCGAATATTTACCAATTGCTTGTTTGGGATGTGAAACTAGTAATTGAGATAAAACATTTGAGTTAAGATAGGAATAAGGCAACAAAATTAGGAAGGATTCCTAGAACTTTTGTTGGAGTTTTTCTAAGGTTTAAACGGGAGAAGAAGAGTGAAGTTCAGCATGTTAAAGGAGTGCACATAAGTGTACGCCACACATTGGGAGTGTGTGCATCTCACCTTGCAGCAAGGCAAAGGAATGCACCCCAGTGTGCGCTGCAGCCCAGCTCTTTCCAGGCCACGACACCCAGCATGGAGGTTGCCTAGAACCAGTGTGCACCGCGGCTCAGACTCCCCCAGGTTGTGGCTCCCAGAAAGGCCACAAAGAGGAGATGTTTAGCCCTGCTTCAGGCCATATCGCACCCTGTTCCAGACCACAGCCGGAAGGCACACTAAGGCTAGGTTTTCAGTCTTATGTTGAGTGCATGGATGCATGTACAAAATGCACAAGATCACTTAGACTTGATCAAAGGCTAAGGTTAATTAGTCCTTAAGATACTTCAAGATAGGTTCAAGAAGTTGGTGCACTATATAAAGGGTCACCTAGACTCAATCTCAATAACAATGTGATAGAAACATAAGTGTGTGTGTGACAGAACATGTGAATGAGAAAATCTTATGAGAGTGCTAAGACACAGATATACAAGAAGGACTTATTAGAAAGGCTGGTTGTAAAGAGAGAAGTAGTATAGATTGTGGGTAAAGTGCTTTTGTAATAGTTTTATCACTTTCTTTCTTCTCTTCTTGGTTCTTCAAGAACTTGGGTTTCTTGTATTTTGTAAAGAACTTTATTGATAAGATAGTGCAGAGAGCTCAGAGAAGCTCACGGGGACGTAGGCACATTGTCGAACCTCGATAACAAATTGCTTGTGTTATTTTCTTTCTTGCTTTCGTTTGCTGTTTCATTTCATTACAAGTCATTCTAGACTTGGATGTTTGGGGATCAATTTCTAGGCATTCTTGTAAGGGTGATTTCCAACAATGGTATCAGAGCTAGCACAACTGGGCATCAGAGTAAGAACAGAAGGTATCAGAGGCAAGACTCCAAGAATCAAAGGTCAACTTCTTGGGTGATTCAAGAACGGAGTAGATCAAGATCTGATCGTGTTCTTGAGGTGCAAGAATGGAGTAAAGATCTATCTTTGATCGTGTTCTTGAGGGTGATTCAAGAATAGATTAGAGACTAAGATCTAATCATGTTCTTAAGGGTGATTCAAGAACGGTATTGAGATCTATCTTTGGTCGTGTTCTTGAGGTTTAGAAGAAGTTGGAAATAAATTGTGGGTGCTGCGTAAATCTGGGATCTTCTCTGCAGGATGGGTTCAAACTTCATCATTGATAAGTTTGATGGAAAGGGAGACTTTGCCCTTTGGAAGCGGAAGATCAAGGCTGTTCTTATGCAACAGAAAGTGGACTTGGAGATTAGAGAAGATGATGCTTTTCTAGCAAGTACCATGGAAGACCAGTGGATTGAGATGAAAAAGATGGTGTACAACTCCATTTTCTTGTACATGTCGGATAATATCACAAGGGAGTGCAGAGACTCGGAAGATCCAGCTTTCATATGGAAGAAACTAGATGAGTTGTTTCTTGCCAAGACTCTCCCTAATAAGAGGTATCTTCGTAAATGAATCTTTGCTTTTAAATTGGATCCTAATAAAGAGTTGTAAGATAATTTTGATGCCAAGATGAGGAGTGCATCAACTAGAGAAGGGCTGTTCATTAAAAGAAGGCCAACAACTCGGTATGGCAGCAACAATGGCTACTACTGGGACAGCGGTAGAGGAAAGAGCCATGGGAGAGTGCACAGAAACATACATGGCTACTACTGGGACAGAGATAGAGGAGAAAGCCATGGGAGAGTGCACAGTAACATACATGGCTACTACCGGGACAGAGGTAGAGGAGAAAGCCATGGGAGAGAGCACTCCAAATCGAGATTTGGAGGGAAGAGTTGCTACTGCTGCCAGAAGGAGGGTCATGTCAAGAAAGATTGCAAGAAGATGACAAAGGATGAGGGAGGAAGCCATACCAAGAATGGAGAGGCTTCGGTTGCCAACGAAGAACAGTAAGATGATGATGTTCTTGTTGTGTGCTCAAGTATAAGCAAGGGGCAAGAAGGCAGCGGGAAATGGATCTTGGATACAAGGTGCACTCATCACATGTGCCTTCACCGGGATTGGTTCAAGAATTTCAAGGAAACCGATGATGAAATGGTTTTCATAGGGAATGAAACTTCTTACCAAGTGAAGGGCATAGGAGACATCCAGTTGAGGATGTTTGATGGAATAGTAAGGCTACTGAGGAATGTGAGGTATCTTTCGGAGTTGAAAAGGAATTTGATCTCATTGTGGCAGCTAGATTCCATGGAGTACACATACAAAGTAGAGGGAGGAAAGATCAAGGTAACCAAGGGATCTTTGATAGTGATCAAGGAAACAATGAAAGATGGTCTCTATGAGATGATCAGAGACATGGACATCAAGGATCAAGCAGCAAGCTTGATGGCTGAGATGGAGAAGGCAACACTTTGACACACTTGCTTGGGACATATAAGCAAAGGGGGGCTGCAAGTTCTCAGCAAGAATGGATTACTTGATGGTGACGAGGTAGAGAAACTCGATTTCTGCAAGAGCTGTGTTCTTGGGCAGAAACATCGGGTCAGCTTCAACACCGGAGTGCACAAGTCTAAGGGCATTCTTGACTACATTCATGCGGACCTTTGGGGACTAATAACTCTAAATAAATCATGTTATTATACTTCTTTTAGGCACGTTTTTGGTGTTGATCTTAAGCATTAGAATTGTGTTTCATGTGTTTTAGCAATTTTTAGTTTAGTTTATTTTATTCTACTAATAGTTGTTTTAGTTAAATGATTAATGCTAAGTCTTGGAAATCTACTGTGCAAACACTTGCTGGAGTGCCGAAAAGTTAGTGTTGCAGCGCTGGAATCTGGCATGAATAGAAGAATGTGGATAGAAACTTGGCGCTGTAGCGCTGGAAAGTTGGCGCTGCAGCTCAGGCTAGGGTTCGATATATGTCTCAGCGCTGCAGTGCTGGGAAGTTGGCGCTGCAGAGCTGGCCGGCAGATTTAGAATATTATAAACAGAAACCCTAACGGAACAAAAAGGGGAGCATGGTTGTAGTGCAGAAAAATAGAGTTGGAGAAGACGAGACACAAGAAGGGAGTTGGAGACACTCCTGGAGGCTACTCAGAAGCTTTTAATCACTCTTCTCCGGTTTTGTATTTTTCTTATCTAGTTATGTTGATGTTTTATGATATGAACATGGTTTGTTTGAATATTATTATGGAGTAGATATTTTTGTGTTAAGGATAGATGAATCCTAAACCTATGTCTTGAGTTGCTATTTGGACAAGTTGGAATTTAATTTGTTTTTCAAAGAGTATGTTTTATTGTTCTTAATGCCGTTTATTATTTTGATTCCTTCTTTAGGAATGGTGATGCGTCGAATAGAGAAGCTATGCTTTTATGAATGGTTGAATTAATAAATATGATGTTGGATTGTTATCTATGCAAAGGCCAGGGTAAAACATGCCATTAATGGAATAGGAGTAACCGAATAGGGATTCTAGGAAGTTCATGTGGTCCGTTTAAATCGTAACTGAATAGGGAGATTTAACTGAAAGGAATTCCATTGAACTTAATGCTTTTTAATTTGCATTAATCTAGAATAGACCTGAAATATGGATATTTGAAGTTAATGATTCTTGAGATTGTGGTTAGACCTGGAATATGGATAACCAATTTATTGGGGATTCTACCATCTTGAAAAATGTATTAAACTAAACTTGTCCATTCGAAACTCTTGTCAATGATGGTTTAGGTGAAGTTGAGTCCTTAGCACCTTAGTTCATAAGAATCTTCATTCCAAAGTTTGCAAATCTTCCTTTACTTACTATTTTCATCTGTTTTTCCCTTAGTTAATTGTTAGTAAATTTTTCTCCTACAATTATTTTTGTGCTCAAATAACAGTAAGAGTTTAGTCATAATTTCTGTAGTAATTGTTCAGTCCTCGTTAGGAACAATATTCACTCATCATTTTATTACTTGAATGATTAGTGCACTTGCTAATGTCAATTCCATCGCATCAGGGACCAGCAAGAACACCAACATAGGGAGGTAACTTTTACTTTCTGTCTTTAATTGATGATTATTCAAGAAAGGTTTGGGTTTATTTAGTTAGAAATAAATTAGATGCTTTGAATAAGTTAGTGGTTTGGAAAAAACTGGAGGAGACTTAAACGAGCAGGGTAGTTAAGGTGTTAAGAACTGATAATGGCTTAGAATTATTCAACAAGGAAGTTGATCAATTTTGTAGGTTAAATGGCATTCTAAGACATAAAACGGTTGTGAAAATCCCTTAGCAAAGTGGCATTGTTGAGAGGATGAATAAGACCCTTATAGAAAAGGTTAGGTGCATGTTAAATGGATCCGGATTACCTAAATTTTTTTGGAGGGAAGCGGTGTCTACAGCTACATATTTGGTTAATAGATCACCCTATAGGGTTGTGGACCTTAGGACTCCCATGAAGATGTGGAGTGGAAAACCTCCTGAGTTGGACAACTTTAGGGGTGTGCTTCATATGCACAACAAAAGGATGATAGACTTAGCCCAGGATCTAGAAAATGTGTGTTTCTAGGATATGGGGAACGGGCTAACGGGTATAGGTTGTAGTCCTTGGAGAAAGAAGGATTGAAACTCATAATAAGTAGGGATGTTATTTTTAATGAATTATTATTTCCCTACTTGGAGAAAACTAACCCTGCAGGGGCTAGTGAGCAAACCAGTTCGGTATTTGTGGACCATTGCATTAAGGAGAATTCAGTTCAGGTAGAGCAAGGAATATAAGAGGGTTCGAACCACGTAGAGTCCATTGATGAATGTCAAGCTCAGGACACTCGAGAGGAGGCTGAACTAGAAGGAGATGATGCAGTAAGTCAGAATGACTATCAGCTCACAAGGGACCTGGAAAGAAGGCTGGCCAGACCACCTTTGAGAGATGGTTTTGCGAATGCTAATGATGTAGCAGCTCCTTATTCAGAAGGAGGGATGAGTGAACCAGAGACTTACATTGATGCAATGGGATGTAAGGACTCGCCAAGATGGAAGCTAGCTATAGAGGAAGAAATGAATTCTTTAAGGAAGAACAACTTCTAGGAATTGGTGCACATTTCGGGAAAACAGAGAGTTGTGGATTATAAGTGGACTTACAAAATCAAAGAAGGGTACCCTCCAGGGGATGAAGTCCATAACAAGGCTAGGTTGGTGGTGAAGGAGTTCACGCAAAAGAAAGGCTTAGATTTCACAGAAACCTTCTTACTTGGATACAAGGTGGAGAAAGTGGTGAGTATCCTCATCTATGTCATTGATATGCCGTCAGTTGGGAATAGCAGGAAGAGGATGGAAATGTTTACATCTCAACTCAGTGAGAAGTTTGAAATGAAAGATCTTGGCCTTGTACAAAAGATCCTTAGGATGAGAATAATCTAAAAAAAGGAAAGAAACAGGTTGAAGGTTTCTTGGGCAATGGGTGTTCTTAGCAAATTTGTGAGTAATCCCGAAAAGAAGCATTGGCTTGGGATGAAGTGGTTGCTGAGGTATTTGAAGGCTTAGTGGTAGCCGGTGGTAGCACTCTTAACAATCAAGGCTGAGTACATAGCGGCTATGGAAGCCATAAAGGAGGCTATGTGGGGCAAAGGGTTGTTGGACAAGTGGATGGTCCTAAAAGAGCAGGTGGTGGTGTCTTCGGATATCCAAAGTGCATGGCACTTGTGGAAGAATTCAGTGTTCCATGAGAGGACAAAGCATATGGATGTTTGGTATCATTACATTCTGAAAAATGGTCCGAAAGGATGTAGTCATGTTAACAAGAAGGCCACGGAAGAAAGTCCTATAGATTTAGGTACCAAAGTTCTACCTCTAAGAAGGTTCAATCATTGCCTTGAACTTCTTAGGATTGGAGTCGGTTGAATGATGACTCAAGATGAGTTTGGATCCTAAAGTTCTCTGCAAAATAGGTTCAAATTTAATCACTTAGACATAGGAAAAGATTGTTGGAGTTTGTCTAAGGTTTAAACGGGAGAAGAAGAGTGAAGTTCAGCATGTTAAAGGAGTGCACACAAGTGTGCGCCGCACCTTGGGAGTGTGTGTGCCTCACCTTGCAGCAAGGCAAAGGAATGCACACCAGTGTGGGCCATAGCCCAACTCTTCCTAGGCCACGATGCCCAGTATGGAGTCTACCTGGAACTAGTGTGCGCTACGGTTCGAACTCCCCCAGGCCGCGGCGCCTAGAAAGGCCACAAAGAGGAGATATTCAGCCCTGCTTCAGGCTGCAGCGTGCCCTGTTCCAGGCTACGGCCTGAAGGCACACTAAGGCTAGGTTTTCAACCTTATGTTAGTGTATGGATGCATGTAAAAAATGCACAAGATCACTTAGAATTGATCAAAGGCTAAGGTTGATTAGTCCTTAAGATCTAAGGGTGGAGATTGACTTCAAGATAGGTTCAAGAGGTTGGTGCACTATATAAAGGGTCACCTAGACTCAAACTCAATAACAATGTCATAGAAACATAAGTGTGTATGAGACAAAACATGTGAATGAGAGATTTTGTGAGAGTGCTAAGACACAGACATACAAGAGGGACTCATTAGAAAGGCTGGTTCTAAAGAGAGAAGTAGTATAGATTGTGGGTAGAGTGCTTTTGTAATAGTTCTATCACTTTCTTTCTTCTCTTCTTGGTTCTTCAAGAACTTGGGTTTCTTGGAGAGGGTTGCTGTATTTTGCAAAGAACTCCATTGATAAGATAGTGCCAAGAGCTCGGAGAAGCTCACGGGGACGTAGGCACATTACCGAACCTCGATAACAAATTGCTAGTGTTCTTTTTTTTCTTGCTTTCGTTTGCTATTTCATTTCATTACAAGTCATTCTAGACTTGGGTGTTTGGGGATCATCACCTGGTAATTCTTGTAAGGGTGATTTCCAATAACCTTGTTATTTCTTTATTGAATTCTTCATCATATTTTCACAACTTTATTTTATAATTTCATTCGTAAAACTGAGATTTTATTATTTGAACTTTATTGTTTAGTGTTCAGGTTTACACTTTCTCTTGTAGTTCACTTTCCTTGTGGGATTGACACCTCAGCCATACACAATAATCTCATGTTAGTTTGAGCGTTATCACATGTCTTTGCCTTCATGAGCACACATCTTGGCATTTGGTTCCATCGGCGTCAAAATCGGCTTGCGTTCGAGCATTTCGAACCTCTTCAACAAATCTTTAGAATATTTTTGCTGATAGAGAAATATTCCTTCTTGTGTGCGATCAACCTCTAAACCAAGGAAGTGCTTGAGCTGCCCAAATTCCTTCATCCAGAATGAACTGATAAAATCTCCTTTGTCGAAGAATTTCTTCCTCATCATCACCAGTAATGATTAAATCATCCACATATACTAGCACGATAAGTAGCTTTCGTCCATTGGCTTTAACAAACAAGCTGGAATCTGCAGGTGTTACTGAATAACCACTTTATGTCAGAAATTCAGCAATCTTACCATGCCATGCCCTAGGTACTTGTTTCAATCCATAGAGTGCTTTCCGTAGCTTACACGTATATTCAGAATGATCTTGGCTCCGAAAACCCATTGGTTGGATCATGTAGATCTCCCGATCCATCTCTCCATGAAGAAAAGCATTCTTCACATCCATCTGCCACAAATTCTAGTTTTTGTTGGCTGCAAGTGCTAGTAGAACTCATACAATTGTAAGTTTCGCCACTGGACTAAACGTTTCATCATAGTCAAGTCTGAATTATTGAAAGAAACCACGAGCTACCAATCGAGCCTTATACTTCTTGATCGACACATCTAGACTGCGCTTTATCTTGTAAACCAACATGTAGGATATTGGTTTCACATCTCTTGACTTTCACAGTAAATCTTAAGTCTGATTTTGCTCAAGTATAGCGATCTCTTCATTCATAGCTATCGTCCACTCAGAAATTTGTGATATTTCTTCAAGCTTTTCAGGTTCTGTTACAGTTGCTTCTTCAACTATGACTGCATTGTCGTATTTGGGATTTGGCCTTTGTGTTTTTGTTGACCTTTAAAGTTGAGATTGCGGAGTTGATTCTTCCGTTTCACTAGGCCCACCTTCTTCATCTGGTTGTTGATACATGCCATTTTGCCAAGGATTCTTAGTTACTCTTTGTTCGACATCATCGCCGTTTAGATCTCTTGATTCATCTGAACTTGGTTGGAGTTGAACAGTATGCTCCCCCATCTTTTGTTGCAACTTATCTCCAAATTCTCTCGAGTTTGGCAACACCTCATTTTCTAAAGACCCCCAAGAAGACACTTCATCGAACACCACATCTTGTGAAGTGTAGCACCTTCCACCCGTTGGATCGCAACATTTCCACCCATTTCTCTAGTTGTCGTATCACATAAAGATACATCTAACAGCTTTCTTGTTAAACTCTCCCCGTAAATGATTAGGAACAAATACATAACATACACTGCCAAATGCTCGAAAGTTGCTAACTACAGGTTTCATGTTCCATAGTTTCTCAAAGGTTGAAACAAATCTTAACCTTGGTTGAGGAAGTCTGTTGATCACAAAGGCTGCAGTTCTCATTGCTTCAGTCCAAAACCTTCCTAGTACATTCTTTGCATGTAGTATACTCCGACAAATTTTTGCAAGATGTCAGTTCTTTCTCTCATCAACACCATTTTGTTGTGTTGTGTTGGCATAAGTGTACTAATGATGTATTCGGCATTCCCATCGGTGTTGAGAGAACTCTATGTTGTCTATGTGCAAGCAACAGATCTTCTTTCCCACTTCTCGTTCAACTAAATCTCTTAACTCTTTAAACTGCGAGAATGTGTCAGATTTTTCTTTCATAAAGAAAACCCACACATACATGGAGTAGTCATCAATGAATGTCACATGTTGGAAATCACCTAAGTAAGATGCCCAGGTGGTGATCTTTCAAACACCCAAGTCTTGAGTGACTTGTAGAAAGAATTTTAGCAATCGAACACAAGAACAGAAAATCAAAGAAAGAAAAGAAGACAAGCAATTGTTATCGAGGTTCGGCAATGTGCCTACGTCCTCGTGAGTTCCTCCGAACTCTCTACACTAATCAAATAGTTCTTACAAAGTTATAGCAATCTCCTTCAAGAACCCATAATTGTCTTGAAGAAACAAGAAGAGAAGAAAGGAGATTACAACTCACTCTCTATACTACTATCTCTTCTTTACAACCAGCCTAACAAAGAGTCTCTCTTATGTTTGTCACTCTTACATAATTCTCACTATGTGTTTACAATTGATCTCACAATGTCACAAACTTGTGTGTATTATCATCATGTAAAATGAGGCTTGAGAACCCCTTTTATAGCCTTTCACTTCTTGGAAAATCTTGTGAATCAATCTCCTCCCTTTGATCCTCATTTCCTTTAAATCCTAGCCCTTCATTCATCTCCAAGTGATTCTGTGCATTTTAGCCTTGTGCGCACACACTTTAGAGAGCCTTGAAGCCTGCTGCATGTTTGTGCAGCAGTGTGCCTAGCGGTGCATCACTCAGCAGGGCACGGTGCTCTGCTGGGCAAAGTGCACTAGAGAAGCCTCTGGGCGGTGCGCCGCTAGTGCTGCATGGTGTGCCCCTCACCTAGTCCTGATGCATGCCATTTTGGAAGGCATAGCATTGGATGTGTGCGGCATAGTGCTGGATGTGCGCGGCACACCGCGCACACTGGTGCTGCTCCTTCCTGCTGCTGTGCACACTAGCTTCTGCCTAGGTGCAGAAGTGCACACACTTGTGCGCATGGCCTTCCCATGCTCCAAATTGATGCACACACATGTGTGCAACCTTCTAACTTGCTAAAATTTGATATTCCATGATTGGTTTGGACTTTAACCAATTTTAAACCATGGTTGAACTTGTTTGAACCTTAGAAAAATAACAACAATCTCTACCTTTGTCTAAGTGTTCAAAAAACCTGAACCATTGTGCAGAAAGGTTCAAGATCCAAACTCATCCAGAGTCTCTAATTAACCAACTCCAATCCTAAGTAATTTAAGGTAATGATTGAACTTACTTAGAGGTAGAACTTTAGTACTCAAGTCAGCAGGATTTTCTTCCGTGGCAACCTTGTCCACATGGATGCATCCTTTCGTAACATTTTCCCGAATGAAATGATACCGAACATCCATATGCTTCATCCTCTCATGGAACATGGGATTTTTACACAAGTGCGAGGCACTTTGACTATCTGAAAATACCACAACCTACTCATCCAGTACCTTCAACTCTTCAAGCAACCCTTTGCACCACATAGCTTCCTTAATGGCCTCCGTAGCTGCTATGTATTCTGCCTCGGTTGTTGAGAGTGCTACCACTGGCTGCAACTAAGCCTTTCAACTTACACAACATCCGTTTAAGTTGAGGAAATAGGAGGTAATTGATCTCTTTTTATCCTGGTCTGCTCTATAGTCCGAATCAACAAACCCCTCAAGGCAGATTGCATTACCCCTCTTCTCATATACCAACCCTACTTCTGGGCTTCCCTTTAAATACCTCAGCAACCACTTCATCCCAAGCCAATGCTTTTTTTCGGGATTACTCATAAACCTGCTGAGAACACTCATTACATGAGCAATGTTCGGTCTAGTGCTCACTATGGTGTACATAATTGAACCAACCACACTAGAATAAGGGACTTTCTCCATTTCTTTCTTCTCCGCTAATATTGATCTTGGACATTGATTGCTGGAGAACTTGAAATGACTAGCAAGAGAAACCTTCATTGGTTTGCTATCTTCTATAGAGAATTTAGATATCATTTTCTCTATGTAGGAAGTTTGGGAGATCTTCAATATGTTTTTCTCCCTTTTTCGGATGATACATATCCCAAGGATCTTCTTTGCATGACCAAGATCCTTTATCTCAAACTTCTCACTGAGTTGAGCCTTTAATTTCTTTATCCTCTTTATGCTGCTCCCAACCAGCAACATATCATCAACATAAATAAGGATGATCACCATCTCCTCAACTTTTTGCCCCTTATAGTACAAGCAAGAATCATAGTAGATCCTCATGAAACCCAAGCTGATTACAAAGGAATCAAACCTCTTGTTCTATTGCCGAGGTGATTGCTTCAGGCCATAGAGAGACTTCTTCAATTTGCACACTAGCTCTCCCTGCCTTCCTTCCTTATAGCCTTCAGGTTGCCTCATAAAAATGGTCTCATCGAGCTCTCTATGCAAGAATGCAGTCTTCACATCCATTTGCTCAATTTCCCAATCAAATTGGACCACTAATGCTAACACTCTCCGGATCGTCTTGTACTTCACAACTAGTGAGAAGATTTCGATGAAATCTATGCCTTTTTTTGTGTGAACCCTTTCACCACCAGCCTAGCTTTATATCGGACTTCATCCCTTGGAGTATTCCCTTCTTTGATCTTGTAGAGCCATCTACAATCCACTACTCTCTGTTTTTCTGGTTTAGGCACCAGCTCCCAAGAGTTGTTCTTCATCAAAGAATCTATTTCTTCCTCCATAGCCAGCTGCCACTTTGACGAATCCTTACACTCCATAGCATCCGTGTAAGTTTCTGGTTCAACCTCTCATTCTCTCCAAGGAGCTGCTACATTGGCATTTGCAAACTCATATCTCAAAGGTGGTCTAACCACTCTCCTTCCCCGGTCTCTTGTGAGCAGGTAGTTATTTACTGCATCAACCTCTTCTTGTTCAACCTCTCATTCTTAAGTTTCTTGAGCTTAGCCTTCATTCAAGGGCTCTACCTGGTCCGAACCCTCTTGCCTCCTCTGCTCTACTTGAATCGAGTGCTCCTTGATGCGATGCTCAATAATTTCCAGACTGGTTTGCTCACAAGCCCCTGCAGGGTTAGTTTTCTCCAAGTAGGGAAATAATAATTCATTAAAGATAACATCCCTACTTATAATCAGTTTCATGCCCTTCTTTTCTAAGGACCACAACTTATATCCTTTAACCCCATCACCATATCCTAGAACTACACATTTTCTAGATCTAGGGCCAAGTTTATCCTCCTTTTGATGTTCATATGCAACACAACCAAAAGTCCTAAGGTTGTTTAATTCAGGGGGTTTTCCACTCCACATCTCCATGGGAGTCTTGAGCTCTAAAGCTCTAGAGGGTGATCTATTTATCAAGTATGCAGCTGTAGCCACAGCTTCTCCCCAAAAATATTTTGGTAACCCGAATCCTATTAACATGCACCTAACCTTCTCCATAAGAGTTCTATTCATTCTTTCATCAACTTTATTTTGCTGGGGTGTTTGTACAACCATCCTATGCCTTAGAATGCCATTTAATTCATAGAATTTATCAAAATAATTAATGCAAAATTCTAAGCCATTATCGGTTCGTAAAGCCTTAACTACCCTGCCCGTTTAAGTTTCCAGCAACTTCTTCCACACAACGAATTTATTTAAGGCATCAGATTTATTCCTAAGAAAATAAACCCACGCTCTTCTTGAATAATCATCAATTAAAGACAGAAAGTAAAAGTTACCTCCCTATGTTGGTGTTCTTGGTGGTCCCCAAAGGTTCGAATGAATGTAGTCAAGAATCCATTTGGACTTGTGCACTCCGGTGTTGAAGCTGACCCGGTGTTGCTTCCCAAGAATGCAACTCTCATAGAAATCCAGTTTTTCTACTTTGTCACCACCAAGTAGACCTTCCTTGCTAAGCACTTGCAGGCCCTTTTCGCTCATGTGTCCCAAGTGAGTGTACCAAAGGGCTGCCTTGTCCATCTCAACCATCAAGCTTACTGCTTGATCATTGGTTTCTGTTTCTCTGATCATCTCATAGAGCCCATCGTTTCTTGCTGCCTTGATCACTACCAAAGATCCCTTGGCCACTTTGATCTTTCCTCCCTCTACTTTGCATGTATACCCCATGGAATCCAGCTGCCCCAATGAGATCAAGTTCCTCTTCAAATCTGGAAGATATCTTACATTTCGCAGCAGCCTTGTGACTCCATCAAAAAATTTTAATTGAATGTCTCCAATCCCTTTCACTTGGCAAGAATTGTCATTCCCCAAGAAGACCCTTCCATCATTGACCTCCGTGAAATTCTTGAACCATTCTTTGTGAGGGCACATATGATAAGTGCATCGGGAGTCAAGTATCTATTTTCTGCTGCCTTGCCTCCTGCTCACATTCGAGCACACAACAAGAACATCATCTTGCTGTTCTCCCTTGGCAACCAAAGCCTCTCTATTGTTGGTATGGCTTCTCCTCACATCCCATGTCCTCTTATTGCAATCTTTCTTGAAATGGCCCTCTTTATTGTAGTAGAAGCATCTCCTTCCTCCTCCAAGTCTTGTCTTGGAATGAGATCTCCCATGGTTCTGCCCTCTACCTCTTGATTTCTCCTTGTAGTTGCCATGGTTGCTACTGCCATTCCGAGTTGCTGGCCTTCCTCTTACGAACAGCCCATCACCACTCGATGTCTCCTTTATCTTAGCCTTGAAATCATGTGCCCTTATGGCATTGATCACAATCTTCTTTGTCAAAGTATCTCTTCCATACTCAATGGCATTAATCAAGTTATCAAAGCAATCAGGAAGAGAATTTAACAAAATGACAGCCAATTGTTCATCCGGAAAAATAATGCTACAACTATTCAAATCTTGAACTAGCTTATTAAATACATCAAGATTATCTTGCAACTTTTTACTAGGATCTATTTTAAAAGCAAAGATTCTTTTAAGAAGATAAATCTTGTTAGGGAGAGTTTTGGTAAGAAACAATTCATCTAGTTTCTTCCATATGATAGCAGGATCCTCCAAGTCTCTGCACTACCTTGTGACACTATCCTACATGTGCAAGAAAATGGTGATGTAAGCCATCTTCTTCATCTCGGTCCGCTGGTCCTCCGTGACACTTGCTAGAAAAGCATCATCTTCTCCAATGACCAAGTCCACTTTCTGTTGCATTAGAACCGCCTTGATCTTCCGCTTCCAAAGGGTAAAGTCTCCCTTTCCATCAAATGTCTCTACACAAAAATTTGAAGCCATCATTTGCGGACAAGATCCCAGATTTATGCACTACCCACAAATGCTTTCTTCAACCTCAAGAACTTAGATCAAAGATGGATCTTAACACCATTCTTGAATCAAATTTCAAGAACACGACCAGATCTTGATCTTTACACCGTTCTTGAATCATCCAAGAAGTTAATCTTTGATTCTTGGAGTCTTAGCTCCGTACCTTCTACTTCTTGCTTCGATAACTAGTTGTGCAGCTCTGATTCTACTGACCAAAGCTCTGATACCACTGTTGGAAATCACCTAAGTAAGATGCCTAGGTGGTGATCTTCCAAACATCCAAGTCTTGAGTGACTTGTAGAAAGAATTTCAGCAATCGAACACAAGAACAGAAAATCATAGAAAGAAAAGAAGACAAGCAATTGTTATCGACGTTCCACAATGTGCCTACGTCCCCATGAGTTCCTCCGAACTCTCTGTACTAATCAAATGGTTCTTACAAAGTTACAGTAATCCCCTTCAAGAACCCACAATTGTCTTAAAGAAACAAGAAGAGAAGAAAGGAGATTACAACTCACTCTCTATACTACTATCTCTTCTTTACAACCAGCCTAACAAAGAGTCTCTCTTATGTTTGTCACTCTTACATAATTCTCACTATGTGTTTACAATTGATCTCACAATGTCACAAACTTGTGTGCATTATCATCATGTAAAATGAGGCTTGAGAACCCCTTTTATAGCCTTTCACTTCTTGGACAATCTTGTGAATCAATCTCCTCCCTTTGATCATCATCTCCTTTAAATCCTAGCCCTTCATTCATCTCCAAGTGATGCTGTGCATTTTGGCCTTGTGCGCACACACTTTGGAGAGCCTTGAAGCCTGTTGTGTGTGTGTGTGTGTAGCAATGTGCCTGGCGGTACGCTGCTCAGCAGGGCACGGTGCGCCGCTGGGCAGAGTGCGCTGGAGAAGCCTTTGGGCGGTGCGCCATTGGTTCTGCACTACGCGCCCCTCACTCGATCCTGATGAATGCCATTCTGGAAGGTGCGGCACTAGATGTGTGAGGTGCACCACGCACACTGGTGTTGCTCCTTCCTGCTACTATGCACATTAGCTTATGCCTAGGTGCAGAAGTGCGCACACTAGTGCGCATGGCCTTCCTATGCTCCAAATTGATGCACACATATGTGTGCAACCTTATAACTTGCTGAACTTTGATATTCCATAATTGGTTTGGACTTTAATCAATTTTTAACCATGGGTGAACCTGTTTGAACCTTAGATAAATAATAACATCACATGTACCATATCCCACCAATTGATGGTTGCTTAACGGGCCCGAACACATCAGAGTGAACTAACTCTAACAGTTCTTTTGCTTTAAACTTCAATTCCTTGTATGACAGTTGGTTTACTTTACCATGCTGGCATCCCGCACAGACTGTGTCTGTTCGCACATCAATTTGAGGAAGCCTCTTAAGCATCGACTTCTTCACCATCAAACTTGGAATAGCTAACGTGACCTAACCGCATATGCCATAGATCTATAGTCTTATTCTTTCTTGTCTTATCTACATATGTAGACTCTGCTTACATCACGTAGACTGACTCCAATTGTCACCCCTCTGTTGTCAGGTTTTCTGTGATTTTGAAGTCACGATACACCTTCACATCTTGGGGACCGAACAAGGCGGCTTGATGATGTCAATTGAGCCACATATAGCAAATTTTTCTTCATTCCTGGGACATATGGCACATGGTTAGAATTATATCGAGGCACAACTATCGTCTTACCAATATGAGCTATTTGTAACCTCGAGATGTCGGCTGTCACCACCACATAATTTCTCTTATACTCAGATAGGTTTTGCAACTTCTGTTTATAACCTGTCATATGATATGAGCAACCCAAGTTTACAATCCAGTCATTCTCGTAATCAATCTGCTCCGATGTTGTTACCGTGAGAACTAATTCTTCTTCCTCTATAGTGAATGACACTTCGACATCCCAACCATCTTTGATATTCTCTTTAGAACTAGAAGTAGCAGCATTACTTTCAGCAGTCTTTTTCTTGGTCCAACAATCTTTCACTATATGGCCCATCTTCCCGCAGTTGTAACACTCGTCATCGAACTTTCTACTATTACTACAATTCTTCGAAGCTCCCCTTGGACGAAAGCCTCCATTTCCTTGACTTTTCACCTTGTCCCCTTTCCTTGATGACTTTTCAACTTGTTACCATCCTTTTTCGACCCACTACCATTGTGCTACTTGAAAGTGCCTCTGCTTTTGCTGGTATAGAGTGCTTCCTACTCACCCCTCAACAAGACTCCTACCATTTGCTTAGCTTCCTGACCTGCAAGAAAATTTTCAAACTTAACTAGTGATGGTTACGTCAGCCATCCCTGTATAGCGGTAATGAACCCTCGATATTTAGGTCTCAAACCATCGATAATTATTCTCTTTATCTTGGTTTCCCCAATAAGAGCTGTCGAATCTAACTCTAAAATTTCGCGGCATATCAACTTCACCTTATGAAAGTACTTGGCTATCATCATGTCACGTTGCGCCATTGATAGAAGCTCATTCTTGAGAAGTTATAGTCTTGTATCATTCTTCTTTGAAGAGAGTGTAACAAAAGTGTCTCATGCTTCCTTCAGTGTTTTGGCATCCCAGATGTGCTCCAACATTTCTTCTTCAATTGTGGTCTTTAAAGCAAACATCACTTTGCTTGCTTTAATTTTACATTTTCGCTAGATTCCAATTGAATCTTCTATTACCGGTTGTGTAACTTCACCACCGCCAATAACCTCCCAAAGGTCCTGACCTTGTAAGAAAGACTCCATACATGTTGCCCACGTGTTGTAGTTTTTGTTGTTGAGCTTCTTGATTTCTCCAACTACTTGAAGGTCACCTATCGTATTGGCAATACTTCGACTATACCAAACAAGCTTGACTAACAAACTTGTAGAGTACCAAAGTCCTCATGGCTCAAGATAGTTCACCCAAGAACGATCCCTAACCGTCCCGCTCTAATACCAATTGTTGAGTAAAATTTAGAGTACACAACTCTAAATTTACTAATATTGGACCCAAACAAGTAAACAAATTACTTGTATTATACCCACAATAAGATACACTACAACACTCTTCAAAGACCATTCACAATTTGAAGATAAATACAAATAAATACTCAATATAAAGCTCACAACTCAAAGACTCAAGACACCACACTCAAGTTAAGGATACAAAGACTTATTTTTTGGAGGATGCCTTTCCCTAATACAAGGGGGTAATTATAGTCCTCACCATGCAATCTTGTTAGAGTTTATCTAAGATTTAAACGGAAGAAGAAGAATGAAGTTCAGCAAGGAGTGTGCACAGGGTCAGGCCGCGGTGCACAGTAAGAGAGGATGCTGGAAGAGGGCTAGGCTACGGTACCCAGAATGGTAGTACTTGTAGAGGAGTTTTAGCACACTCCAGGCCGCGGCTTGCCCTGTTCTAGGCTGCGACCTAAAGGCACACTAATGCCATTTTGTTTAGCCTTTTTCAAGGTGCATGGGGCATATTCAAAACACACAGCTTCACTTAGGATTGATGGAGGGCTATGGTTAATTGGTCATCAAGATCTAAGGGTGGATATTGACCCTCAAGATAGGTTCAAGAGGTGGTGCACTATATAAAGGGTCACTTAGATTCAATCTCAAGTAATGTGGTGCGCGATTATATACCTAAATAATTAAGCAGATAATCGCACTAGTTTTACTTGCAAGTGCACAAGGTCGATAGTGTAGTGTAGTGTGCGAAAGCAAGGTTATCTCCACAGGGATTGGTAAAGTTCAGTTTTTAGAATTAGTTTCTTTAAAGTAAAAAAAGATAAATAACTGTTGAAAGGGGATTTGATAATAATAAAGACATAGGGCTTTGATATCCACCACTAGTCATACTTTCCCAATTGTATAAGGTATTAGTGCACTAGCCTTATCATGTATACCTACTGGTTGCCAACCTAAGGGCATGGTATCTACTCCTTAAGCTATTGATTTCCCTAAGCAACGAGTTAGGCATGGTATCTACTCTAACTCTTTTCTTCCTTAAGGGATTCAGCATGGTATCTGCTTGAGTTGTTCCTTAAGAAAACATAAGTACTATGGAAATCGACAACCACATGAGACCTAGGGCATGGTATCTACTCCCAGTTTCTCATGTTGATTAACCCGGGTATCCGGATAAGATATCCCTTGTTACTAATGTTAGACCCAGGACTCGGTCATCCAAATTGATCTAACTAACAGGTCCATACCACATGCATACGCTGGCCATACACATACATATGAGGAACTTAAAAAAACACAGACATTAATCAAGTTAAGCAACATAATAAAGGCTATTGGAAAATATTTATAAATGCATAAATATATGAGAAAGCATAACTAGAGCTTCAATCGAGCCCTATAAGAAAGTTAGTTACACATGCTGTCTAAAAACATCATATATAAACTAAACATAAAGGGAAGAATAAACCAGAGAGAAGAGGCGCAATTCTCTCCTAAAGCTTACAACTCCAAGTAAAAGCTAAGAGAAGTGTTCTCTAAGTTATAGTTTATTGTGTGTGCTTTACAGGAGTATTTATAGGTATTTGAGAAGTCCTAAGAGGTGTAGGAAACCCTAAACTTCCTAAACCGAAAAAAACTCTTTATTTCCAAAACAGGGTTCTACAGTTTACTGTTCACGCTCGAATATGTGCGCTCGATCGTACACGTCTTGCGCTCGATCGTAGTGTTGCGCTCGATGCCTCTTCTGTGCGCACGATCGCAATGTGCGCTCGATCGCATTGCATGGTGCGATCGATCACAGTTTGTCCAGAGACTGCTCCAGGGATTCCAGGCTTCTTCCTTTAAGTGCCAAAGCTACTTCTTTTTCTTCAAGACCCTATAAAAATATGTAAAACACACAAATGGAGTAAAAGAGATAAAATTAACGTAATTAAGGACCTAACAAATGTAAATAAGGGGGCTTAAATATGAATATTTAAGCACCTATCACACCTCAAAACTTACATATTGCTAGTCCCTTAGCAATATTAAATTAAAAACTAAAACAAAAAAAACAGATAAATCCAATGTCCATGGTGTCCAACAAAAGTTTAGATCTTACAATACTATGATGCACATTCATGAGTAAGCTTAACATATACAAACATATTCTTGCAATGAATAAGAGCTTTGCGCAAATCACTTTCATAAGGCAATTTAAGACATCACAAGTTCGACTTTGGTGTGTGGTGAACTAGCACACAAAAGATTGAGTTTCCAAGAAATTTAAACGTGCAGTGTTTCGATGACTCAAGATTCACCAAACTTCCTATTAAAGTCAACAAATATGGCATAGACTTTTATTTGTGAGATTTTTGCCAAGTTAGTTCCCTTAAGCTTTCTTGTTGACTCATGTACCGAGTGTTTAGCCAATGACTCCCAAACCATATGGTTTTAGGGCATTAGGTGTAAAGACACCCCTAAGGACTTACTAGCTCGAGTCAACAAGGCTACAGAACTAATTGGTTTTAATGCTACCACTTAGAATTTTCCACCTTTTGACGTGACGCTCAATGCTTACAGAGGCAAGAGGGCCAGTTACTCAGCGAAAGATTTGTTTTTATTGATCATTAGGAGCATTTTTTTTCTTCTTTTTGAGCACTAATCAATATTTTCTATTTTCATATGCCAAAATATCAATCTAATAGATTATCTAGTTCATAGTTAAGCAAAAGAAACATACCAATCCAAATAACATGTCATACCTCACACAGTTATGTGCTAGTGTGCTTGTGATAGTTTAGGTCAAACTTATGAATCCTTAAATGTCAAAAAGGCAGTGATCTAGGTTCAAAACTTGATTATTGGCCTATATGTTCAAAGTGTTAAGCTAGCTGATGAAGTTAAATCATAAAGTTCTGTTTAAATCACAAAAAATTTATTGGACAGAATGAACATGTATTTATCTATGAAAATAACAATAAAAAAAAGAAAATGTGGGATATAGTGAGTATGTGAATGTGTCCCCATACCCCCAAACTTAAATTGCACATTGTTCCCAATGTGTGAATAACATGGAAAGAGCTGGCCTGGGAGATGGAGAACTGATGGATGGCATGGCTCATTGCACACCCCCAAACTTTAACTGGATGCACTCACGCTACCCTTGAAAAAGAAAGAAAAACAAATATAAAATGGAAAACAAGTAATAATAAACAAATAGAAAAATAAACTAGGAAATACGAATAATAAAATGAAATAAACTAAGAAAAAGGATATGCTTTGGTGTGCCTCCCATGAGCGCTAAGTTTAACGTCTTCAGCCAGACGTGGTATCCTCTCACTGCTGATCATCAGGTGGTGCAGTCAAAGAGGTACCGGGTGTTGGAAGTAAGCAATCCAGAATGGCCTGCAGCATAGCCACTATCGTGCTAACCGTGCCTCCAAACTATCCATGCGCTGATGCACAAGTGTGGTAGCAACAGAGACCTCACCTCGGAAGGAGGACAGCTAAGCTAGAAAGTACTGGGACTCGGTGGGTCCCATGTCCGAATGGTCCTCCTCACGTACTGGGCTAATGATTGGAGCCTCGGTCTCCATGCGATCCTCTTCAACTCGCTCAGCTGCTGGAGCAGGTACTGGGGGTCTTCGTAGCATATGCGAGATGCTGTGTGTCCACTGAGCCTTCCTGAAGAAAGGATGCTCTCGCACTGGCCCGTCGCTGTGGGTCCCCTTAATCCCCTTCTTCTTGAGGATAGAAGAGAGTAAGAACGGGAAAGGAAGGCCCTAAGCATTGGCCGTGGTGGTCTGACGGCCATGTACGTGATCCCAAAACTTATGCAGCTGGCTCCAAATGACAGCCGGGATGGAGTACCAGTGGCCTCTATAGAAGGCGTATAAGGACTGGAGAAACTGGTCTCACCACTGTGTCTTGTGCCCCAATGGACACACATTATGCTGCACGATCGTGTCGACAAGCCACAGTCGTGGAGGCAACTTGGACCGGCTGGCTGCATTGTCTGTGATGATCTCAGCCAGGGCAAAGGACTTCGGCTACTCCTTGATATCTGTGTCCTCAGGAGGGGACTCGTCGGTGCAATGAAGAGTAGCGGCTATATCGGCACTAGTCACCTCAATGAGTATGCCCCAGACTGAAGAAGTGAGAACTCTCGGTCTGCTGCAGTCAAATGATAGGCTCGCGTAGAACTGGACTATGAGCTGGGCGTAAGCAGTGGAACAGACCGGCTTAAACAACCTCTTCAACCCTCGGTGTCGAAAAGCTTGGACGGCCCATTGGGTGGCGTCCATGTGCTGGAATACGTCATCGATGGAGAAGGTGGTCTCAAATAAAAGCTCTCTTTGCTCTATGCTGGGCCGGGATGACGAGGCACGACTGCTGGATGCACCAGAATTGGAAACAGATGGTCTAGACATGCTTTTCTGTAGTTTCTGCCTGATTTTCAATCGATCTTAAGGAGGTACGCTCGATCGCACACGGTCAGGCTTTTCCTCGAACAGCTTGTGTGCACTAAAAGACCAAGCTATGGTCTTGAGGATTTGAATGTAATCCCAACCTCCTGCAAACAGACAAGCACTCAATCACTCACAAGAAAATATATATGTATAATGAATTTTATAAATAAAATATTAAAATTCGTGTGTGTGTGTAAAGAGTACCTTTTGGATGTATGTAATGGGGAAGGGAGTACGTGGTGGTGGCAGTGGTGATAATGGTGGTTAACGGTGATGGGCGTAATGGAGATGGTGGAAATGGAGTGTGATGGGGTTTAATAGAGTTGAGAGTGTAAGGGTGAGTGTGAGGGTTGCTGGTAGGAAGGTGCGAGTGAGGGAGAGTAAAAGGTGAGTGTGAACAGTGAGGAAGTGTGGTGGAAGTGGATTTTTTTCATACTTATAGCTAACTCACTGTTACGAGTGCGCTCGATTGCACACGGGGTGCGCTTGATTGCACTCGTGCACTCGAGCATACTGACGGACACACTCGATCGCTTGCTTGCGCTCGATCACACAGAATGGTGTGCTCGATCTCAAGCAATGTGCATGTGCAAAAATGAAAACTTACCTCAGCTGTAAAAATGAGAAATGTGGAACAGTGCAACCTTACCATGTGTTAGTGGTCTCAGTACCACTAACCTCTGTAGAGATGCTTGAGCTGTATGAATAATTGAAATGAACTCGCTCAAGCACTCTTAAGCTACAGTACTAGTTGTTTGGAATGAAGCACTTCGAGCCCACATCCAGTGGTTCAAGAGCTTTTGTTGGTTGCTTCATCTCCCATTTTGATGCCTGGTTAATAAAGTAAGGAAAGGTAGTATCAGTAGGTGCATGAGGTTCAAATTGAATACCATACTTACTTAAAGGTCTTGGTGTGTTCCTGAAAAGGTGCACAGCTTTATTGACGTCTTTAATCACATTGTCCTCCTCCGACCTAAAGTCCACTCTTGTGTCCTTATGGTTGGGGATAGTCTCCAATTGAATAGTGTGATGGACCTGTGAAACTTCCTCAACAATATCTTGCATGAGGCTCCCATTAGAATATTCATTTTCCTCATTGACTGATTTTGATGTATTAAATATTTTAAATTCTATCTCCTCATTATTTACTTTCATAGTGACTACTCCCCTTTTTACACTAATGTTAGTATCAACAATTATCATAAAGGGGCATCCTAGGATAATGGGGAGAGGTGATGGTAAAGTACATTCTTCCATATCTAATACTACAAAATCAGCAGGTATAATGAATTTACCTACTCTTACCAACATGTCCTCAAGGATACCTCTTGGTTGTTTGATGCTTCGATCAGCTAATTGTAAAGTGACGGAGGTCGGTTGAAGCTCCCCCAAACCTAGTGTCTCATACACACTGTATGGCAACAGATTGACACTCGCTCCTAGATCCAATAGTGCATGCTCGAATAGCTGGTCACCTAGCCTGCAAAGAATAGTAAAACTACCCAGATCCTTTAGTTTAGGTGGTAATTTTCTTAAAAGTACAGCACTTACCTCTTCGGTTAAGGCTACCGTCTCATGCTCTTGGAACTTTCTTTTGTTAGTACAATAATCTTTTAAAAACTTAGCATATGCAGGTATTTGTTTGATTGCATCTAACAGAGGAATGTTAATTTCAACTTTCCGCAAGGTTTCAAGAATATCGATTAGTTTATTGTTTTTCTTTTGTTTTACTAACCTTTGCGGGAAGGGTGGTGCATTCACCTTCTCCATCTCACTTACTCTTGTTGCCGATGGTGTCTCTTTGGATGTTGTTGCAGATTCATTGGACCCTATTACTTTGCCATTTCTCAAGGTTGTCACAGCATTTAGTTGTTGATGTCCCCCAGGGTTGGGTAATGTTTGAGCTAGGAGCTCTCCTTGCTTTCTGTCACTGAGCTCCTTAGCTAGTTGTCCCATTTGTACCTCTAGTCTTTGAATTGCTTGCGCATGTGCTGCAGTGGTTTATTTTTGCTGAGTCATGAACTGTTCTTGTGATGTCACCAGTTATCTTACTAGACTTTCGAGGTCATTCTTCTTTGGTTCGGGAGTAGCATGAGCAGTGGGATGGGGGTTTCGTTGCTGTCCTTGATTGTCTTGGTTGTTGCTCCATGAGAAATTTGGGTGGTTTCGCCATCCAGGGTTGTACGTGTTGGCATATGGGTTGTTCTTCGGTGGATAGTTGTTAGGCCCCACGTAGTTGGCTTGTTCCGGATCTGCAGATGAGTACAAAGGACACGTATCAGTATTATGGTCGTATTGAGAACAAATTGCACATACCTGGAGTGGGGTGGATGGTAGGTTGGATGAGGCATTTTAAGTAGTCATGGCTTTTATCAATAAGTCTAGTTTCCTTTCCATTGCTGCCATTTGAGGGGAAGATCCTCCATTTACATTTACCTCATACATACCCTTACCCTTGGTCACATGTCTACCTCAGGAGGAGAATTGTTGGGTGTGCTCGCTGAGGCTTTCGAAGAGCTCCATTGCTTCTTCATTGCTTTTCTCCATCAGGACTCCTCCACAACCTGAATCAACAATACATTTGTTAGTATCATTTAAACCTTCATAAAATGCTTGTACCAGTTCATCTTGAGGCAGGTTGTGGTGTGGGCATTTTAGTGGCAGCTCGTTGAAGTGTCCCCATGCTTCGAAGAAGAGGTCCCCATCCTTTTGTTGGAAGGACTAGATCTCCTTCCTCATTTGCCTTGTCTTTTTGGCTGGAAAGAACTTCTTCAGGAACTTGCTTGCCAACTCCTCCCAAGTGTGGATGGAAACTGCAAGCAAAGAATTATACCAAAGTTTAGCACTATCTTTCAAGGAAAAAGGGAACATAATTAACCTTATTCCTTCTTGGTCTAGTCCTTGTATGTGCTGGAACTTGCAAAGATCGAAAAATTTTCGGAGGTGCAAGTGTGGATCTTCGTTAGGAGTGCCTCTAAAATGAGTCAAAGCATTCAAGATTTGCGGAGATATGTAATAATTTCCCGCCGCCTCAGGTTGATATGCAATGCATGATGGTTGATCAATGTTCCGAGGGATGAAGGAGTGCTTCATCGGTACTCATGCAGGTGGTTGTTGGTTCTCGAGCTGTTCCGCCATTTGTGTTTCCTTCTCGATTTCTTCTTCGTTCTCCTCGAAGTTGTTCCTTAGCTTTTGTCGGATAGTCTGCTCAAGCTTGGGATCAAGGGGAAAGAATGTTGGATGTCGGGATCGCAGTCCTTGCATAAATCAGGAAAACCAACTTCAGTGCAGCAGTGCAACTCTGCTGCTCGGGTAACTCTCTGCCCTAAATGGGCTCGATCGCACAGGAGGTTGCGATCGATCGTACGTGTCACAGAAAGTGTGAGTTAGGGTTTGATATGTCAGAAACAAAAAACAATTTAATTAGGTTTGATGAAAAATAAAGATGGTAAACAAAAATAGCATAATAATAATTAAACGAAAGTAATTCTAAAAAGAACTTTAGCATAGTCCCTGACAACGGTGCCAAAAACTTGGTGCGCGATTATATACCTAAATAATTAAGGAGATAATCGCACTAGTTTTACTTGCAAATGCACAAGGTTGATAGTGTAGTGTAGTGTGCGAAAGCAAGGTCATCTCCACAGGGATTGGTAAAGTTCAGTTTTTAGAATTAGTTTCTTTAAAGTAAAAAGAGATAAATAACTGTTGAAAGGGGATTTGATAATAATAAAGACATAGGGCTTTGATATCCACCACTAGTCATACTTTCCCAATTGTATAATGTATCAGTGCACTAGCCTTATCATGTATACCTACTGGTTGCCAACCTAAGGGCATGGTATCTACTCCTTAAGCTATTGATTTCCCTAAGCAACGAGTTAGGCATGGTATCTACTCTAATTCTTTTCTTCATTAAGGGATTCAGCATGGTATCTGCTTGAGTTGTTCCTTAAGAAAACATAAGTACTATAGAAATCGACAACCATATGAGACCTAGGGCATGGTATCTACTCCCAGTTTCCCATGTTGATTAACCCGGGTATCCGGATAAGATATCCCTTGTTACTAATGTTAGACCCAGGACTCGGTCATCCAAATTGATCTAACTAACAGGTCCATACCACATGCATACGCTGGCCATACACATACATATGAGGAACTTAAAAAAACACAGGCATTAATCAAGTTAAGCAACATAATAAAGGCTATTGGCAAAGATTTATAAATGTATAAATATATGAGAAAGCATAACTAGGGCTTCAATCGAGCCCTATAAGAAAGTTAGTTGCACATGCTGTCTAAAAACATCATATATAAACTAAACATAAAGGGAAGAATAAACCCGAGAGAAGAGGCGTTAATTCTCTGCCAAAGCTTACAACTCCAAGTAAAAGCTAAGAGAAGTGTTCTCTAAGTTGTGGTTTATTGTGTGTGCTTTACAGGTGTATCTATAGGTCTTTGAGAAGTCCTAAGAGGTGCATGAAACCCTAAACTTCCTAAACCGACAAAAACTCTTTATTTCCAAAATAGGGCTCTGCAGTTTATTGTTCACGCCAGTATATGTGCACTCGATCGCACACGTCTTGTGCTTAATTGCAGTGTTATGTTCGATCCCTCTTCTGTGCGCACGATCGCAATGTGCGCTCGATCGCATTGCATGGTGCGATCGATCGCAGTTTGTCTAGAGACTGCTCCAGGGATTCCAGGCTTTTTCCTTTAAGTTCCAAAACTGCTTCTTTTTCTTCAAGACCCTATAAAAACATGTAAAACACACAAATGGAGTAAAAGAGATAAAGTTAACGTAATTAAGGACCTAACAAATGTAAATAAGGGGGCTTAAATATGAATATTTAAGCACCTATCATAATGTGATATAACAAGTAAATGACATGTGAATGTGTGTGATAGAACATGTGAATGAGAGAATTGTGTAAGAGTGCAAAGACACAAAACACAAGAGAGATTTATTGTAGAGAGATTGGAGGTTTAAAAATAGAGAGTAGTATAGAGAGAGGATTCAAGGGACTTGTAAGTGGAATTTCTAAGGGGGAAAGTTCCTGGGAACTCAAGACCTTAACACTTTATTTTCTCTTCTTTCATTCTTCAAGAACTTGTGGATTCTTGAAGGAGGTTGCTGTAACTTGTAAGAACTCATTGATTTAGTGCAGAGAGTTCAGAGGAACTCACGGGGACGTAGGCTATTACCGAACCTCGATAACAATTGCTTGTGTTCTTTCTTGCTTCGTTTGCTATTTCTTTTCTTTACAAGTCATTCTAGACTTGGATGTTTGGAAGACCATCACCTGGGCATCATTAAGGGTGGTTTCCCAATAGTGGTATCAGAACTTGCAGGGCTGGGTATCGGAGCAAGACTCAAAGAATTAAAGAACAAACTTCTTGGGTGATTCAAGAACGGAGTAAAGATCAAGATCGGATCGTGTTCTTGAGGGTGATTCAAGAATAGTGTTAAGATCAATCTTCAATCGTGTTCTTAAGGTTTAAAAGAAGTTGGAAAGCATTTCTAGGTGCTGCATAAATCTGGGATCTTCTCCGCAAGATGGCTTCAAATTTCATTGTTGAGAAGTTTGATGGAAAGGGAGATTTTTCCCTTTGGAAGCAGAAGATCAAGGCTGTTCTTATGTAACAGAAGGTGGACTTGGCTATTGGAGAAGATGATGCTTTTACAGCAAGTATCACAGAGGACCAGCAGATTGAGATGAAGAAGATGGCATACAACACCATCTTCCTACACATGTCGGATAGTGTCAAAAGGGAGTGCAGAGACTCGGAAGATCCTGTTGTCGTATGGAAGAAACTAGATGAGTTGTTTCTTACCAAAACTCTCCCTAACAAGATTTATCTTCTTAAAAGAATCTTTGCTTTTAAAATGAATCCAAATAAAGAGTTGCAAGATAATCTTGATGTCTTTAATAAACTAGTTCAAGATTTGGCTAGTTGTAGTATTAAATTCCCGGATGAACAATTGGCTGTTATGTTATTAACTTCTCTTCCTGATTTTTTTGATAGCTTAATTAATGCAATTGAATATGGAAGAGATAAACTAACTAAAGAAATTATTGTCAATGCCATAGGGCTCATGATTTCAAAGCCAGGAGTAGGGAGGCATCAAGTGGGGAAGGGTTATTCATAAAAGGAAGGCCAGCAACTCAGAATGGTAGTAGCAACCATGGCAACTACCGGGAGAAATCAAAGGGTAGAAGGCAGAGCCATGGGAGAGCACATTCCAAACCAAGATTTAGAGGAAAGAAGTGCTTCTACTGCAATAAGGAGGATCGCTTTGATGCGATGAAATTGACACTAGCAAGTGCACTAATCGTTCAAGTAATAAAATGATGAGTAAATACCGTTCCCAACGAGGACTGAGCAAATACTACAGAAATTATGATTCGACTCTTAATTTTATTTGAGCAAACGAATAATTGTCGGAGAAAAAGTTACTAACAATTAACTAAAAGGGAAAAACAGAACGCAATAGTAAATAACGAAAAATTTGCAATCTTTAGAATGAAGATTCTTAAGAACTAACGTGTTAAGGACTCGACTCCACCTAAACCATAATTGACAAGAGCTTCGAATGGACAAGTTTCGTTTAATACGTTTTTCAAGATGGTAGAATCCCCAATAAATTGGTTATCCATATTCCAGGTCTAACCACAATCTTAAGAATCATTAACTTCGAATATCCGTATTCCAGGTCTATTCTAGATTAATTCAAATTAAGAAGCATTAAGTGTTTTTGGATTCCTTTCAGTTAAATCTCCCTATTCGGTTACGATTTAAGCGGACCACATGAACTTCCTAGGATCCCTATTCGGTTACTCCTATTTCATTCATGGCATGTTTTACCCTGGCCTTTGCATAGATAATAATCCAATATCATATTTATTAGTTCAATCATTCATAAAAACATGGCTTCTCTATTCGACACATCACCATGCCCCAAGAAGGAATCAAAATAATAAAAATCATTAAGAACAATAAAACACACTCTTTGAAAAACACATTAAATTCCACTTGTCCAAACAACAACTCAAGATAAAGGTTTAGGATCCATCTATCCTTAACACAAAAATATCTACTCCATAATAATGTTCAAACAACCCATGTTCATATTATAAAACATCAACATAGATAGAATAAAAGAATACAAAACCGGAGAAGAATGATTAAAAGCTTGATGCGTAGCCTCCCGGAGTGTCTCCAAGCCTCATTTTGTGTCTCCTCTCCTCCAAATTCTGTTTTCTTTCTTCTCTTTTCCACCTCTCATTCTTGTTCAGCTAGGGTTTTAATTTATAGATTCAAAATTCGCGGGCTGGCGCTGCAGTGCCAACATCCTAGCGCTGCAGCGCCAAGACACACAAAAAACCCAAATTCTGGCGCTGTAGCTCCAGCTTTCTGGCACTGCAGCGCCAACTTTCTGTCCAATTCCTTCTTTGTGTCAACTACAAGCACTACAGTGCCAACATCCTGGCGCTGCAGTCTTGAGTTTCTGTCCTCTCTGTGCATTTTGGTGTTGTGAGGTGCGGCGCGGGCTGATGCTGAACCAGGAGGTCTGACCTCTGTCCGCTAAAATCGCCATAACTTTCTCTAGAAAAATGATTTTAACAAACCGTAAAATCCTCCAGAAAGTAGACTTCATGGATCTTTCTGAGCATATGTGGCACACTTCCTGTTTTTTCCTACATCAATACAGTTTAATTTGTAAAGATGATTGATTTGTATGGCAACTCCAGCAACTTAGTGAAAACTCTTTTCTTAGTTTCTCTTCATCTTGGCTCTTCCACGACCATTCTTTTGCTTGAGTGTTCAATGGAGCTTCATGTTTAAAATGATGATAGCTCTTCCATCTCTTTTAGATCAAGATACCTGAAAAATGCACCGAAATAAGTTAATGCTCCAAAAATACCACTTTAGAGTTGTTAATGAATAAAAATGCAATTAAGACCTAAATCAACCCTAAAGTAGTAACAAATAAGTACGATTATAATGCATTTTATGGCTCTTATCATAACCCGCAACTAGCTTATTGCTAGTCCCTAGCAATTCAAGCGAAAACAAGAGATGAATTTCTATGGTGGGAATCAAATTTTATGAAAAGCAATATTAGTGTCAACCAAGAGTAATTCACTTTTTGTGTAAAAAAATGCACATAACGTACGGCAAATAGAATCATTAAATTTCACCCAAGTCCAAAAATAATTCAAACATCAATCTTAAAATCGTTATTGACTCTTAACATCCATGTTACCACAATCCATTAATCCGATTACCCGGATGATTTTATGCACAACATTTATGAATACAAGTCTTGGCCTCTAAGAACATAACAAATTATGTGACATCAATCACATAAACAAGCTCCATAGGCTTATTTTTCAAATCATTCTCCACTGTTGTAGAAACATCACACTATATTGGATCAATCAGGTCTTTCATAGGCTTGTAATGTTAGATCAAGGTAAAGTTTAAGGAAAAACGGGAAGGATTTGCAAGTAAAAGAACTTAATCTCTTAGCTTTAAACATAACCACTTTCAAGCACTAGATAACTATACTTCAATGCTCAACTCCTTCAACCATTTTTTATAAGAGCATATCTCTTGACAAGTCACCACTTTTTCTTTTCTTTTTCTTCTTTCTTTGCCGTACTTCTCTTCTTTTTCTGTTTTTTGCAAATACTCATTCACCTCTTTTTTTTTTCTTTTTTTTTATTTCTTTCTTTTCCACAACCCCCAACTTATCTTCTTTAATATACTTAGGTTATGGTTTTTTTTTTGTTTTTTTTTTTTATATTTCCATCCTTACTCATCTTAAGTGCTTATCTTCAATGTGTACAAATAAGTTCTTTTAAAAGAAGGGTAAGGATAAAATATTTTTAGGCTCATAAGGGTAAGTAAACAAGTTTTTGAAAGAAACAAGGCTCAAATTCTTTTTCAAGAAAAAGGGCTAAAAAAGGTGACTAGTGATATATATTGCAAGGGTAAGTTTGAAAGGCTCAAACGATTCAAAAATGACCTATATCATATCCTAAGTAGTGTGCATTCTAGGAATTCGCCTCAAATGATTATCAAATAAGTTCTAGAGCTTGTTGAGACCGCAAAAGTATTCACAAACAATTGCACATAAAACTTTTCTAGATGTTTTAGACTAATCATACAATCTTACCACAAACTAGAGTCTCAAACCAAATGAAGATTGATACTTAAATTAATTTCAAACCGAAACAAAATTTAACTCCTTCTAAATTCTGTATGTTATCTTAATTAAGCTTATATCATTGACAACAACAGAAAGCACTCAGATAACACAAATAGAAAAATAACTAGAAACACGAGCAGTGCATAACACTCAGATAAAGTTTCCACCCCCAAACTTAAATGATACATTGTCCGTAATGTATAGAATTTGAATTATCAAGTAAGAGAAAGGAACTCCCCTGATTAGTCGAAGGCCGAATCAATCGTCTTTGTCAATGTCCTCATCCTCATGATCACTGCTATGATCGAGATATGGTGGTAGTGGAGAGGGAGAGTAGCTAGAAATTAAATTTTAGAGTGCCCTAACTATGGAAGGGCTGTGCATTTAAATGTCAGCTTGTGACCTGGCGCTGCAGCTTCCACTTGTCAGCATTGCAGTACTGGATTTCTGGGCAGATTTAACGTGCGTGAGTGCAGAAACAGCTTGTGCGCACAGGTCCTGGCACTGTAGCGCCAACATTGTGAGGCTGCAACGCTGAATCTCTGACCTGGACAGCATATAAATGAAAGGCCTGGTTCTGCAGCCTCAGAAATGTGAGGTTGCAGCACTGGATTGCTGTCTTGACTCCAAGTAGAGCTGAAAAATAAACCAAAAATACACACTGTTAGGCCATAAAATTTGAAATAACAAATAAATTAAGCAAAACAAAAAAAAAATTGAAACACGTCAAATAATTTCAAAAAGCAAGAAAAAAATAAAAAGTAAGAACCGAAATGGTAGTTCTAATTTATAGTCATTAGCTTGACTTTCTGTTTTATGGCTCTTGGAGAATAATAGTGGACGATTGAGGGTCAAAAGTCCCTATAATGTAGTGCTTCAATCTATGCCTGTTAACCTTGAATGTCTCCTTGTTTTTCTCGTGTCGAACCTCAACGGCACCAAAAGGTGAGACACTTATCACGGTGTACGGACCAGTCCACCGAGTTTTCAGCTTCCTTGGAAATATGTGCCTTCTTAGGACTTCCAGCAACCGTTATTCCATTTTACCTGTCAACGAAGAAGATATTATAATAGGGAAAATATTTTTCTCTATATAAGAATATTTCAAATGAGCAAGTAAAGTTTTCAATTCATTTATAATTATTTGTTCTTCTGGCACTTCTTTTCCCATTTTAGACTCCAAGTTCCTTGCTTTTTCTTGGACGACGAGTTCTTTAGTGGTAGTAGTTCTTGATTCCATGATACATCTCTCCAAAGTATCTTCATTTAATGTTTTCTCCTGAAACTCCTCAAATTGGTTATCAACAATATCCACATGAAAACAAGAAAAAGTAGATAAGCCAGAAGGGTATTTCATAATTTTATACATATCAAAAACTACTTGCTCATCATTGACTCTCAAAAACAATTTCCCTTGTTGTACATCAATCAGGGCTCTCCCTGTAGCAAGGAATGGACGTCCAAGTATAAGAGGTACCTCATGATCCTCTTCCATATCGAGAACAATGAAGTCGATTCGGAATATAAATTTATCAACCTTTACCAGTACATCTTCTATAATTCCCCGTGGTCTCTTAATCGATCGATCAGCTATTTGCAATGACACTGTTGTTGTTTTGACTTCTCCTAATCTAAGTTTCCTAAAAATTGAAAGAGGCATAAGATTGATACTTGCACCAAGGTCACATAAAGCTTTATCAAAAAATGAATTTCCTAAAGTGCAAAGTATAGTAAAACTCCCTGGATCTTTTAATTTTGGAGGTAGCTTGTTTTGCAGTATAGTGCTGCACTCTTCAGTTAACATTACCGTTTCGTGTTCCTCGAGCTTCCGTTTATTAGACAAAATTTCCTTTAAAAATTTAGTGTAACTAGGCATCTGTGCTAATGCCTCTGCAAATGGAATGTTAATATGCAATTTCTTGAAAATCTCTAAAAATTTTGAAAACTTCTTATCTAATTTTTCTTTCACAAATTTCTGAGGATAGAGAAGAGGTGGCATATATTTAGTTTCAGGATTAGAATCGATCAAACCTTTACCAGTACATTTCTTTGCTGAAACACGTTTCTTCTCTTGCTCAGTCTCTTCTTTCTTGCCTTCTTGATGAGTGATTTCTTTAGGTTGTAGCTCTTCCAATTGTGTACCGCTCCTTAGTGTTATGGCCATGACATCCTCCTTAGGATTCTTTTCTGTGTTGCTCGGGAGGGAACCTTGTGCACGTCCAAAAATTATGTTCACTAGTTGACCGACTTGAACTTCCAGATTTTTTATGGATGCTTCTTGATTTTGGAATCTTGTTTCTGCTGTACTTAAAAATTTAGCCATCATATCCTCCAAGTTGGACTTCTTTTCTTGAGGGGTATATTCAGGATGAGGTTGCTTTGTATTGCTTTGATTCCATGAGAAGTTTGGATGATTCCTCCATCCCGGATTATATGCGTTGCTGTATGGATTGTTCTACCTGTGAAAATTTGAAACAAAATTAGCTTGTTCAGCAGATGAATTATACGCAAATTGTTTACCTGCTTGACAGTTACTGCTATGGTGGCCACTACCACCACACAATTCACATATAACATGTGTAGTAGGATAAAGTCCATCAATCTTCTTGGTGAGAACCTCCATTTGTGCTGTTAAAGCTGTAACAGCATCTATATTGTGCAATCCTGAGGTTTTGTTTACAGGTAACCTCTCAACTGGCCATTGATAAGAATTTGTGGCCATCTCTTCTAGCAATTCAAGAACCTCTTCTGGAGTTTTTCTCATGATCGTGCCACCTACAGCTGCATCAATCATATTTCGGGTTGCACTGGTTAAACCGTTATAAAAAGTTTGTACCTGCATCCAAGTGGGTAACTCATGATGAGGACATCTTCTCAAAAGGTCTTTAAAATGTTCCCATGCCTTATAGAGTGACTCTCGATCGACCTACAAAAACATAGTAATTTCATTACGTAACCTTACAGTTTTTGTAGGAGGGAAGTATTTCCCTAAAAAATTTTGTGCCAATTCTGCCCATGTTGTTATGGATCCGGTAGGCAAAGAAATCAACCAGCTTTTTGCTTTATCCCTCAATGAAAATGGGAAAAGCCTTAAGCGAATTGCATCCTCCGTTACTCCGTTATGCTTGAATGTGTCGCAAATTTCTAGGAAATTCGCCAAGTGAACATTCGGATCTTCTTGCAATAAGCCCCCAAATTGTACTGAATGCTGAATCATCTGGATGATGGCGGGCTTAATTTCAAAATTGTTCGCTTGTATAGGTGGTCGTCGAATGCTGGATTCAACACCATCCATCTTTGGCATGGCATAATCCCACAGTGCACGTTGCACCTCTGCATTGTTTTCTTCTGCCATTGTGTCAACTGCTACTGGTGCTGCTCTTCTCAAAGCGTGAAAAGTGCGCTCAATCTCTGGATTAGGTTCTGCAAGTATTCTCCCACTAGTACGTGTCATGCACTAGAATCGAAAGCCCTGCAAAATAGACTTAAAAACCAAATTAAAAAAAAACTCTCAAATTAACAAGTTGAATCACAATAAAAGTAATAGTTTATTTCAGTCCCCGGCAACAGCGCCAAAAACTTGATGCGATGAAATTGACACTAGCAAGTGCACTAATCGTTCAAGTAATAAAATGATGAGTAAATATCGTTCCCAACGAGGACTGAGAAAATACTACATAAATTATGAATCGACTCTTAATGTTATTTGAGCAAACGAATAATTGTCGGAGAAAAAGTTACTAACAATTAACTAAAAGGGAAAAACAGAACGCAATAGTAAATAACGGAAAATTTACAATCTTTGGAATAAAGACTCTTATGAACTAACGTGCTAAGGACTCTACTTCACCTAAACCATAATTGACAAGAGCTTCGAATGGACAAGTTTCGTTTAATACGTTTTTCAAGATGGTAGAATCCCCAATAAATTGGTTATCCATATTCCAGGTCTAACCACAATCTTAAGAATCATTAACTTCGAATATCCGTATTCCAGGTCTATTCTAGATTAATTCAAATTAAGAAGCATTAAGTGTTTTTGGATTTGTTTCAATTAAATCTCCCTATTCAGTTACGATTTAAGCGGACCACATGAACTTCATAGGATCCTTATTCGGTTACTCCTATTTCATTCATGGCATGTTTTACCCTGGCCTTTGCATAGATAATAATCCAATATCATATTTATTTGTTCAATCATTCATAAAAACATGGCTTCTCTATTCGACACATCACCATGCCCCAAGAAGGAATCAAAATAATAAAAAGCATTAAGAACAATAAAACACACTCTTTGAAAAACACATTAAATTCCACTTGTCCAAACAACAACTCAAGATAAAGGTTTAGGATCCATCTATCCTTAACACAAAAATATCTACTCCATAATCATGTTCAAACAACCCATGTTCATATTATAAAACATCAACATAGATAGAATAAAAGAATACAAAACCGGAGAAGAATGATTAAAAGCTTGATGCGTAGCCTCCCGGAGTGTCTGCAAGCCTCATTTCGTGTCTCCTCTCCTCCAAATTCTGTTTTCTTTCTTCTCTTTTCCGCCTCTCATTCTTGTTCAGCTAGGGTTTTAATTTATAGATTCAAAATTCGTGGGCTGGCGCTGCAGCGCCAACATCCCAGCGCTGCAGCGCCAAGACACACAAAAAACCCAAATTCTGGAGCTGCAGCTCCAGCTTTCTGGCGTTGCAGCGCCAACTTTCTGTCCAAATCCTTCTTTGTGTCAGCTACCAGCACTTCAGCACCAACATCCTGGTGCTGCAGCCTTGAGTTTCTGTCCTCTCTGTGCATTTTGGTGTTGTGAGGTGCGGCGCGGGCTGATGCTGAACCAGGAGGTCTGACCTCTGTCCGCTAAACTCACCATAACTTTCTCTAGAAAAATGATTTTAACAAACCGTAAAATCCTCCAGAAAGTAGACTTCCAGATGTTTCTGAGCATATGTGACACACTTCCTGTTTCTTCCTACATCAATACAGTTTAATTTGTAAAGATGATTGATTTGTATGGCAACTCCAGCAACTTAGTGAAAACTCCTTTCTTAGTTTCTCTTTATCTTGGCTCTTCCACGACCATTCTTTTGCTTGAGTGTTCAATGGAGCTACGTGTTTAAAACGATGATAGCTCTTCCATCTCTTTTAGATCAAGATACCTGAAAAATGCACCAAAATAAGTTAATGCTCCAAAAATACCACTTTAGAGTTGTTAATGAATAAAAATGCAATTAAGACCTAAATCAACCCTAAAGTACTAACAAATAAGTACGATTACAATGCATATTATGGCTCTTATCACTGTTCAAGAAAGATTACAAGAAAAGGTTGTGGGATGAGAGAGGGAGAAGCCATACCAACAATGGAAAGGCTTCGGTTGCCAAAGGAGAACAACAAGATGATGTTCTTGTTGTGTGCCAAATATGAGTAGGAGGCAAGGCAGTAAGAAATGGATTATGGATTCCAGATGCACTTATCACATGTGCCTTCACAAGGAATGGTTCAAGAATTTCAAGGAAATCAATGATGTAAAGGTTTTCTTAGGGAATGACAATTCTCGCCAAGTGAGGGGGATAGGAGACATCCAGCTGAGGATGTTTGATGGAGTCACAAGACTGCTATGAAATGTAAGATATCTCCTGGATTTGAGGAGGAATTTGATCTCATTGGGGCAGTTGGATTCAATGGGGTATACATACAAAGCTGAGGGAGAAAAGATCACGGTAACCAAGGGTTATTTGATAGTGATCAAAGCAGCAATCAAAGATGGACTTTATGAGATGATTAGTGAGACAGAAATCAAGGATCAACCAGCAAGCTTGATGGTTGAGATGGATAAGGTAGTACTTTGGCACAATCACTTGGGACATATGAACGAAAAGGGGCTGCAAGTTCTCAGCAAGGATGGTCTACTTGTTGGTGACAAAGTAGAGAAACTGGATTTCTGTGAGAGTTGCATTCTTGGGAAGTAACATTGGGTTAGCTTCAACACCAAAGTGCACAAGTCTAAAGAGATTCTTCACTACATCCATGCGGATCTTTAGGGATCAGCAAGGACACCAACATAGGGAGGTAATTGTTACTTTCTATCTTTATTTGATGATTGTTCAAGAACGGTTTGGGTTTATTTGCTTAAAAATAAATTAAATGCTTTGAATAAATTTGTGGTGTGGAAAAAGTTGCTGGAGACTCAAATGGGCAGGGTAGTTAAGGTGTTAAGAACTGATAATGGCTTAGAATTTTTTAATAAGAATTTTGGTAAATTCTGTGAATTAAATGGCATTCTAAGACATAGAACGGTTGTGAAAACCCCTCAGCAAAATGGAGTTACTGAGAGGATGAATAGAATCCCTATGGAAAAAGGTTAGGTGTATGTTAATTGGATCCGGTTTACCAAAACATTTTTGGGGAGAAGTTGTGTCTACAGCTGCATATTTGGTTAATAGATCACCCTCTAGGGTCTTAGACTTTAATACTCCCATAGAGATGTGGAGTGGAAAACCCCCTGAGTTGAGCAACCTTAGGAATTTTGGGTGTGCTGTATATGCACATCAAAAGGATGGTAAACTTAACCCAAAGTCTAGAAAATGTGTGTTTCTAGGGTATGGTGATGGGGTTAAGGGGTATAGGTTGTGGTCCTTAGAACCAAAAGGAATGAAACTCATAATAAGTAGGGATGTTATTTTTAATGAATTGTTATTTCCCTAATTGGAGAAAACTAACCCTGCAGGGGCTAGTGAGCAAACCAGTCCGGAATTTGTGAAGTATAGCATCAAGGAGAATTTAGTTCAGGTAGAGCAAGGAAGACAAGAGGGTTTGGACCAGGTAGAGCCCATTGATGAAGTCCAAGCTCAGGACACTAAAGAGGAGGCTAAACTAGAAAGGGTTGATGCAGCAAGGCAGAATGACTACCAGCTCGCAAGGGACCGGAAAAGGATGGTGGTTAGATCACATATGAGATATAGTTTTACTGGTGCCAGTGTAGCAGCTCCTTAGACAGAAGGAGAGGTTAAACCAGAAACTTACATGGATACCATAGAGAGTAAGGATTCATCAAAGTGGCGGCTAGCTATGGAGGAAGAAATAGATTCTTTGAGGAAGAACAACTCTTGGGTATTGATGCCCAAACCAGAAAAAGAGAGAGTTGTGGATTGTAGATGGATCTATAAGATCAAAGAAAGAAACACTCCAGAGGATGAAATCTGGTATAAATCTAGGCCGGTGGCGAAAGGGTTCACATAAAGAGAAGGTATAGACTTCACCGAAATATTCTCACCAGTTGTGAATTACTAGACGATCAGGATAGTGTTAGCATTGGTGGTCCAATTCAATTGGGAAATCGAGTAAATAGATGTGAAGACAGTGTTCTTACATGGAGAGCTTGATGAAACCATTTACATAAGGCAACCCAAAGGCTATGAAGAAGGAAAGTAGGGAGATTTGGTGTGCTAACTGAAGAAATCTTTATGTGGCCTGAAGCAATCACCTCGACAATGGAATAAGAGGTTTGATTCCTTTGTAACCAGCCTGGGTTTCATGAGGAGCTATTATGATTCATGCTTGTATTACAAAGGGCAAAAGGTGGAGGAAGTGGTGATCATCCTGATCTATATTGATGATATGTTGCTGGTTACGAGCAGCATGGAGAGGATAAGAAAATTGAAGACTCAACTCAGTGAGGAGTTTGAGATGAAGGATCTTGGCCATGTACAGAAGATCCTTAGGATGCATATCATCTGGGAAAATGAGAGAAACAGATTGAAGATCTCTCAAACTTCCTATATAGAGAAGATGATATCTAAGTTCTCTATGGAAGATAGTAAACCAATAAAGGTTCCTCTTGCTAGTCATTTCAAGTTCTCCAGTGATCAATGTCCAAAATTGAATAAGGAGAAGAAGGAAATGGAAAAGGTCCCCTACTTTAGTGCGATTGGCTCAGTCATGTTCATGATGGTAAGCACTAGACCTGACATTGCTCATGCAATGAGTGTCCTCAGTAGGTTTATGAATAATCCCGAAAATGAGCATTGGCTTGGGATGAAGGGGTTGTTGAGGTACTTGAAGGGAAGCACAGAAGTGGGGCTGGTTTATGAGAAGAGGGGTAAGTCCATCTGCCTTGAAGGTTATGCTGATTCAGACTATGGAGCTGACAGGGATAAAAGGAGATCGATTACTTCTTACTTCTTCAACTTAAACAAATGTTGTGTAAGTTGGAAGGCTCAGTTGCAGTCAGTGGTAGCACTCTCAACAACCGAGGTTGAGTACATACGGAAGCCATCAAGGAGGCTATGTGGTGCAAAGGGTTGTTGGAAGAGTTGAAGGTACTAAAGGAGCAGGTTGTGGTGTATTTGGATAGCCAAATTGCATTGCATTTATGCAAGAATCTAGTGTTCCATGAGAGGAAAAAGCACATGGATGTTCGGTACCATTTCATTTGGGAAAATGTTACAGAATGATGCATTCATGTGGATAAGGTGGCCACAGAAGAAAACCGTGCGGATTTAGGTACTAAAGTTCTACCTCTAAGCAAGTTCAATCATTGCCTTGGAATTATTAGGATTAGAGTCGGTTGATATAATGACTAAAGATGAGTTTGGATACTGAGTTCTCTGCACAATTGGTTTGGTTTAAATGCTTAGACAAAGGTAGAGATTGTTGGAGTTTGTCTAAGATTTAAACGGAAGAAGAAGAATGAAGTTCAGAAAGGAGTGCGCACCAGGTCAAGCCACGGCCCAGCCTTGTCTAGGCTGCGGCGCATAGCAAGAGAGGATGCTGGAGGAGGGCTAGGCTGTGGTGCAGCTTACCCCAGGTCATGGCTCCCAAAAAGGTAGCACTTGTGGAGGAGTTTTAGCACACTCCAAGCCACGGCTTGCCCTGTTCTAGGCTGCGGCCTGAAGGAATACTAATACCATTTTGTTCAGTCTTTTGAAATGTGCGTGGGGCATATCCAAAATGCACAGCTTCACTTAAGATTGATGGAGGGCTATGATTAATTGATCATCAAGATTTAAGGGTGGATATTGACCCTCAAGATAGGTTCAAGAAGTGGTGCACTATATAAAAGGTCACCTAGCTTCAATCTCAAGTAGTGTGACATAACAAGTGAATGACATGTGAATGTGTGTGACAGAACATGTGAATGAAAGAATTGTATGAGAGTGAAAAGACATAAAACACAAGAGAGACTCATTGTAGAAAGGCTAAAGGTTTAGAAAGAGAGAGTAGTATAAAGAGGGTATTCAAGGGACTTATAAGTGGAATTTCCAAGTGGGAAAGTTCCAGGGGACTCAAGACCTTATCACTTTCTTTTCTCTTCTTTCATTATTCAAGAACTTGTGGATTCTTGAAGGGGGTTGCTATAACTTGTAAGAACTCATTGATTTAGTGCAGAGAGTTCAGAGGAACTCACAGGGACGTAGGCTATTGTCGAACCTCGATAACAATTGCTTGTGTTCATTCTTACTTCATTTGCTGTTTTTTTTCTTTACAAGTCATTCTAGACTTGGGTGTTTGGAAGACCATCACCTGGGCATCATTGAGGGTGGTTTCCCAACAAATCTACACCATAAAAATATTAAATTGAGAAATAATCCTAGCCACACATTATTACCACATTCTACACACTTCTCCTAAAAAATCTATTTTCTACATTTGTTGAGAAGCTTCCATTGTCTTGGGTTTAAAGAAAATGGATTAGGCTTTTATTTCCCTTGTGCTGAAATGAAAAATAGATTGGACTTTGTAATGGCTGGGGTTGATCTTCAACACCAAACACATCTTATTCGTGATATAATAGGAGCATGAACCTCGAAGAATGCAGAGAAATGTGTTTGAGAAACTGCTCTTGCACAGCCTATACAAATTAAAATATCAGTGGGGGAGGAATTAGCTGCCTACTTTGGTTTAGTGATCTAATTGATATGGAAGAATACACTGATGATGGGCAAGAAATCTATGTACGGATGGCCACTTCATCAAAAACAAGTATGAGATATTTTCTTTCAAAGGGAGAAGGGAAATCTTGCCTTGATTAAATGCTTGACTATATTGATGAACTCTTTTTCTTGTAATTTATATTTCAACCCTACTTATTTTCCAAATCATGTTGGGACAAGAGGGAACCCCAAGGAGAAGAAGAAACTAGGAATCATACTTAGCTCTCTTATGTTAACTACAATGCTATTAGCAAGATTAATCTTATATGTACAAAAGAAGAAACTCAGAAAGAAAGGTTACCATCTAAATTACACTTCAATTTTTATTCTGTATAAAATGAAATCTCTAATTCTGTATAAATGTTAGAAACAAATCATATAAATTTAAAAGAGAAATTAATAGTAAATGTTTGTGAAGAATATGTAAGTTTCCACACCTGATTAAGTACCTACTGTTTCATAAATGAGGGAAAACAATAGCAGAATAAATTACAACAATGAAGGCGGAAAAGAAGACACAAAATTGCCAATTATTGATCTGACCACCATAGTGAAAGCCACATATTACTTTTCAAGCAGCAACAGGCTCGAGGAAGGTGGTTTTGGACCTGTATATAAGGTAACACAATTATATGCTGCAAGGATAAGCTGACCTCTTACCTTAAAACGTGTTTACTTTGCAAATGAATATTTGCAGGGTATATTGATGGAGGATCAAGAAGTAACAGTGAAGAGGCTATCAAAGAATTTTGGACAAGAGCTGGATAAATTCAAAAATGAAGTTCTACTGATTGCAAAACTTCAGCACTGCAATCTTGTAAAGAGTTTTAGTTGTTGCATTGAAGGGGATGAAAGGATGTTAATCTATGAATACATGCCCAACAAAAGTTTGGACTATTTTATTTTTGGTTTGCTCCTTCATACCCTTTTACATTCTTTTCTAGTTCTATTTTTACAGTTGTTCTTCAAAGTGAACTAACATGAATAAGAAATTGATCAGATGAAACAAGAAGCAAACTACTAGACTGGCTTACACGCAAGCAGATTATCGATGGAATTGCACGTGGACTTCTTCATCTTCATCAAGACTCTAGATAAAGAATTATTCAAAGAGATCGTAAAGCTAACACTTACACAATACAAGATGGATGTATTAAGCTAAGAATGCGTAACAGGATGTAGTTGACCTTTTGTTTTAGTTCAAGAAATATTGTTGTCTTTGAAACTCTTTTTTTTTAATTTATTGTTATTGCTCAAATGATCATTTCCAAACACCATTGTGCTAATTTCCAAACATACATAGCATTTTCAACGAATTGTAAAGTTTTTCTAACATTTCAAATCATTCATTTCATTAAAAGAAAATTAGAAACATAATAGTATTTAATATCTATTTCCATTTCTGTTTTATTAAATACTAAACAAATTTTAGCTTCTTTTTCAAAAACAGTTTAAAAAAACGTTTTGTAAACCATAAACTCGAAGTACTATTAAGCCAACAGTGTAATAGTAATACCCGTATTTGTAAAGTAAGGATAAAGAAGTACTTTAATGAATATGGCATAGAATTAAAATAATATATATATATATATATATATATATATATATTTAAAGGAGAAAAGTTTTAAAAAAAAAGTTTTGGGACGTCCAGAAGGCAGCAGAAGGAAAAAAAAAAAAAAGGGCTGGCAATAAGTGTTGCCACCTATCGCTAGAAGGGCTAGCCTTGCTACATATAAGGCAGCAAGGCATGCTGATGGTGCAACTTTGGCTGCCGAAGATTTCAACATTTTTCCTATATATATATATAACATGTAAACGTAAATTATACTTACCCAATACCGTTTAGTTTTCCTTCAACTACTCATTTTCTTTAAATACTTGGGGACCGAAAGAAATGTTGAAAGAGTAAAATTTTGAAGGGCTTTATGGGAGAAATTTATAGAGAGTCACGGGAAGCTATAAGAAAAAAACAGAAGGTAATAACATAATGTTTATTTTTGAATTCTTTAGCATTCATGAAATTTCCCAGAATTCAAAGTGGGAATTTTCAAAGGGTGTAAATTATGAAGAATTGAAGAATAAATTAGAAATTTAATATAAATATTATGTCAAGTGTTGACAATCAACAACCAAGGGAAATTGCTGAGAGGAGCAGGAAAGGCAAGAAGGTGATCCATGGGTAGCTCTAAGTGCTATGGGTTGAGTTAGATTTACTTTAAGTAATCTAAATAAAAATGAAATATCGAGTGATAATATTAAAATATATTATTAGCTTATGCTTTGGTGGTAGATAAAAATTTCATTGATAGGTGTGATAAGAATATTAGACATGTAAAAAATTATTATGTTAAAAGAAATATTATTAGAAAAATGAGTTGATTTAATAATGGTGGTGATAAATAAAATTCTTGATGAGTTATTGTTGATAAATTGATTTGATATATGAGGAGAAAAAATTAATGAAATTTATCAAGTAGAAATTCAAGGAAAGATACGATAGCTAAATTTAATATTTGAATTCATGTTGTTTTATATTATTGTTCATATGCATATTTCATACAATTGTTCATATGCATGTGTATAAAATAAAAGAACCGGGAGAGGGCCGGTCTAATTGAAAAACTGTGACAACTAGTATATGCTGGTGTTGGAGCGATTATCTACCTAAATAAATATGCAAATAACCGTCCTAGTTTTACTTGCAAGTGTACAAGGTCTGTGGTAGCATAGTGTGCAAGTGCGAGATCATTTCCATAGGGATTGGTGAATTTCAATTTAGAATTAGTTTATTGATAGGTGCTTAAATATTCATATTTAAGCCCCCTTATTTACATTTGTTAGGTCCTTAATTATGTTAATTTTATCTCTTTTACTCCATTTGTGTGTTTCACATGTGTTTTATAGGTTTTGGAAGAAAAGAAACAGTTTTGGCACTTAAAAGAAGAAGCTTGGAAATCCTGGAGCAGTCTCTGGTCAATCTGCAATCGATCGCACCATGCAATGCGATCGAGCGCACATTGCAATCATGCACACAGAAGAGGGATCGAGTGCGCACTGCGATCAAGCGCAAGACGCGTGCAATCGAGTGTACATGTACGGGCGTGAACAGTAAACTCAGAACCCTGTGTTAGAAATAACCCTATTTTTGAAATAACCTTATTTTGGAAATAAATAAGTTTTGTGTTTTAGGAAAGTTTAGGAACTCATGAGCCTTCTAGGACTTCTCAAGCCCTATAAATACACCTGTAAAGCACACACAACACATCACAACTTAGAGAACACTTCTCTTAGCTTTTACTTGGAGTTGTAAGCTTTGGGAGAGAATTGACGTCTCTTCTCTCGGGTTTATTCTTCTCTTATGTTTAGTTTATATATGATGTTTACTTTAGACAGCATGTGTAACTAACTTTCTTATAGGGCTCGATTGAAGCCTTAGTTATGCTTTCTCATATATTTATGCATTTATAAATCTTTACCAATGCCTTTATTATGTTGCTTAACTTGATTAATGCTTGTGCTTATTTAAGTTCCTCATATGTATGTGTATTGCCAGCGTATGCATGTGGTATGGACCTGTTAGTTAGATCAATTTGGATGACCGAGTCCTGGATCTAACATTAGTAACAAGGGATATCTTATCCGGATACCCAGGTTAATCAACATGGGAAACCGAGAGTAGATACCATGCCCTAGGTCTCATGTGGTTGTCGATTTCCATAGTACTTATGCTTTCTTAAGGAACAACTCAAGCAGATACCATGTTGAATCCCTTAAGGAAGAAAAGAGTTAGAGTATATACCATGCCTAACTCGTTGTTTAGGGAAATCAATAGCTTAAGGAGTAGATACCATGCCCTTAGGTTGGCAACCAGTAGGTATACATGATAAGGCTAGTGCACTAATACCTTATAAAATTGGGAAAGTATGACTAGTGGTGGATATCAAAGCCCTATGTCTTTATTATTATCAAATCACACACAACAGTTATTCTATTTCTTTTTACTTAAAAAAACTAATTCTGAAAACCGAACTTTACCAATCCCTGTGGAGATGACCTTGCTTTCGCACTATACTACACTGTTGACCTTGTGCACTTGCAAGTAAAATAAGTTCGATTATTTACTCATTAATTTAGGTAGATAACCACACAACAAGTTTTTGGCGCCGTTGCCGGGGATTGTGCTAAATTTCATTTTAGGATTACTTTCGTTTAGTTTAATCATCATTTTTTTATTTATTTACCATCTTTATTTCTACTTTTCATCAAACCCTAATCGATTTATTTTTTGTTTCAGGTACATCAAACCCTAATCAGTGGTTTTGTAATACTTGCGATCGGTCACAAACTTCTGTGCGATCGAGCGCAAATAGGACAGAGATTTACCCGAGCAGCTGAGTTGAACTACTGCACTGAAGCTGTTTTACCTGATTCATGCACGAACTTCGATCCCGACATCCAACAGTCTTTCGCCTTGATCCCGAGCTTGAGTGGACCATCCGACAAAATCTTAGAGACAACTTTGAGGAGAAAGAAGAGGAATTCACGGAAGAAGCACCAATGGCGGAACAGCTAGAAATCCAGCAACCACCTGCACGAAGACCGATGAAGCAATCCTTTATCCCATAGAACCTCAACCATCCTTTATGCATTGCATATCAACCGGAAGCAGAGGGAAACTATTACATATCCCCGCAGATACTTAATGCTTTGACTCACTTTAAGGGTACACCGACAGAGGATCCACACTTGCACCTTCGGGATTTCTTTAATCTCGGCAAATTCCAGCACATCCAGGGCCTAGACCAAGAAGGAATAAGGTTAATTCTATTTCTTTTTTCCTTAAAAGATAATGCTAAGCTATGGTACAATTCTTTGCCTGCAGTTTCAATCCACACTTGGGAGGAGTTGGCTGGAAAATTCCTAAGGAAGTTCTTCCCAACCTAAAAGACGAGGCAAATGAGGAAGGAGATCCAATCCTTCCAACAAAGGGATGGAGATCTGTTCTTTGAGGCATAGGAACACTTCAACGAGCTACTACTCAAATGCCTACAACACAACCTACCTCAAGATGAGCTGGTACTATCCTTTTATAAAGATCTAAATGACATGAATAAAGGTATTGCTGATTCTGGTTGTGGAGGTGTGCTGATGGAAAAGAGCAGTGAAGAAGCCATGGAGATGTTTGAGGCATTGAGTGAGCATACCCAATAATTCTCCTCTAGAGATAGACAACGAGTCAAGAGCAAAGGTATATATGAGGTTACTCTGAATGGTGGACCCTCTGCCCAAATAGCTGCTTTGGAGAGGAAGCTAGATATGAGGCTAGATATGATTATAAAAGCCATGTCTACTCAAAACATCTCTCCTCGACCACAAGCTACACAAAGCCAGGTATGTGCTTTATGTTCTCAATTTGATCACACTACTGAGACTTGCCATTTGTATTCATCTACAGATCCCGAGCAAGCAAATTATGTGGGACCGAACAGTGTATATGCAAATACATACAACCCTGGATGGCGAGACCACCCCAACCTCTCATGGAGCAACAATCAAAACACCTTGAACCTTAAAGGGCAACAAAGAAACTTCCATAAAGTAGCCCAACCAGTTCCAGAACCCAAGAAGGATGATCTAAAAAGTCTTGTAAAGCAATTAGCCACTCAACAACAGCAACTAATGACAACATTGATGACTTTATTAGATCAGCAAAAACAAACACATGAGCAAGTAGAGGTACAAATGGGGCAATTTGCTAAGGAGTTAAGTGAAAGAAAGCAAGGTGAACTCCCTGCACAAACACTACCAAATCCAAGAGGACATCAGCAGCTAAAAGCCGTTACAACTCTCCGAAATGGTAAAATCATAGGAGTTAATAAGCCAGCTCAAGCATCTCAAGCTAAGCCATCCGCATCCAAGGTAAGTGAAGTAGAGAAGTGGAATGCACCACCCTTCCCTCAAAGGTTAGTAACACCAAAGAAAGATAAATTGCCTGATATTTTTGAAACTTTGAGAAAAGTAGAAATTAACATTCCCTTATTAGATACAATTAAACAAATTCCTGCTTATACTAAATTTTTAAAAGATTATTGCACTAATAAAAGAAAGTTTCAAGAATATGAAACAGTGGCTCTAACTGAAGAGGTAAGTGCGGTATTGTTAAGAAAACTACCACCAAAACTAAAAGATCCGGGTAGTTTTACTATTCCGTATAGGATAGATGATCAGTTGTTTGAGCGAGCATTACTAGATTTAGGAGCAAGTGTCAATTTGCTACCATACACAGTAGTTGAAAAGCTAGGTTTGGGGGAGCTTCAACCAACGTTCATCACTTTGCAATTGGCAGATAGAAGCATCAAAAGACCTAGAGGTATACTTGAAAATGTCTTGGTCAAGGTAGGTGAGTTTATTTTGCCTGCTGACTTCATTGTATTAGATATGGAAGAATGCCCTATGCCATTAGTTCTACCCATCATCTTAGGAAGACCTTTTATGAGAACTGCTGATACAATAATTAATTTGAAAAGGGGTATTGTAAGTATGACGGTAAATGGAAAGACAATAGAATTTAAGATATTTGATGCAATGAAATTACCCCGAGATGATAATGATGATGAATGTTTTAATGAATGTATGATGCAAAGTGTTGTTAAGCAAGTTTTTCAGGTCCATCACACTGATCCATTGGAGGCCGCCTCACCCATAGCTTCAAAAGATCGGATATTGAGCCTGCATCAGAAACTGGCCCTGATAACATCTTGGAAGCTATGCACCTCCGTAAAGTCTATCCTATGCATCCAAGACCGGGTGATAACAAGAAATCACATTTGAATACACTGAAAGGATTGAGTCATGATGAATGTGCAACACCACCAAGAGCACTTGAGCCACATGAAGTGAACTTTAAGTACTCCCTACCAAAAGACTAAAGTTGAGAGAATACCCCGTCTGGCTGAAGACGTTAAACTTAGCGCTCATGGGAGGCACCCCAAAGCATATCCTTTTCATAGTTTATTATTAGTATTTCATAGTTTACTTTTCTATTGTTATTTATTACTTGTTTTCCATTTTATGTCTGTTTTTCTTTCTTTTTCGAGGACAGTGTGAGTGCATCCAGTTAAAGTTTGGGGGCGTGCTACGAGCCATGTCAGCCATCAGTTCCCAATCTCCCAGGTCAGCTCCTTCCATGCTATTCACACATTGGGGACAATGTGCAATTTAAGTTTGGAGGTATGGGGACACATTCACACACTCACTATGTCCCACATTTTTTTGTTTTGTTGCTATTTTCATAGATAAATGCATGCTCATTCTGTCCAATAAACTTTTTTGTGATCTCAACAAAACTTTATGATTCGACTTCATCAGCGAGCTTAACACTTTGAACATATAGGCCAATAATCAAGTATTGAACCTAGATCGCTGCCTTTTTAACATTTAAGGATTCATAAGTTTGACCTAAACTATCATAAGTACACTAGCACATAACTGTGTGGGGTATGACATGTTATTTGGATTGGTATGTTTCTTTTGCTTAACTATGAACTAGATGACCTATTAGATTGACATTTTGGCATATGAAAATAGAAAATATTGATTAGTGCTCAAAAAGAAAAAAAAATGCTCCTAATGATCAATAAAAACAAATCTTCCGTTGAGTAGCTGGCCCTCTTGCCTCAGTAAGCATTGAGTGTCATGTCAAAAGGTGGAAAATTCTAAGTGGTAGCATTAAAATCAGTTAGTTTTGTAGCCTTGTTAACTCGAGCTAGTAAGTCCTTAGGGGTGTCTTTTCACCTAATGCCCTAAAATCATCTGGTTTGGGAGTCATTGGCTAAACACTTGTTACACGAGTCAACAAGAAAGCTTAAGGGAACTAACTTGGCAAAAAATCTCACAAATAAAAATCTATGCCATATTTGTTGACTCTAATAGGAAGTTTGGTGAATCTTGAGTCATCGAAACACTACACATTTGAATTTCTTAGAAACCTGATCTTTTGTGTGCTAGTTCACCACACACCAAAGTCGAACTTGTGATGTCTTAAATTGCCTCATGAAAATGATTTGCGTTCAAAGCTCTTATTCATTGCAAAAATATGTTTGTATCTGTTAAGATCGCTCATGAATGTGCATCATAGTTTTGTAAGATTTAAACTTTTATTGGACACCATGAACATTAGATTTATCTATTTTTTTCGTCTTAGTTTTTAGTTTAATATTGCTAAAGGACTAGCAATATGTAAGTTTGGGGGTGTGATAGGTGCTTAAATATTCATATTTAAGCCCCCTTATTTACATTTGTTAGGTCCTTAATTACATTAATTTTATCTCTTTTATTTCATTTGTGTATTTCACATGTGTTTTATAGGTTTTGGAAGAAAAAAAGCAGTTTTGGCACTTAAAGGAAGAAGCCTGGAAATTCTGGAGCAGTCTTTGGTCAATTTGCGATCGATCATATCATGCAATGCGATCGAGCGCACATTGCAATCGTGTGCACAGAAGAGGGATCGAGCGCACACTGCGATCAAGTGCAAGACGCGTGCGATCGAGTGCACATATACGGGCGTGAACAGTAAACTGCAGAACCCTATTTTAGAAATAACTCTATTTTGGAAATAACCTTATTTTGGAAATAAATGAGTTTTGTGTTTTAGGAAAGTTTAGGAACTCATGAGCCTTCTAGGACTTCTCAAGCCCTATAAATACACCTGTAAAGCACACACAACATATCACAACTTAGAGAACACTTCTCTTAGCTTTTACTTGGAGTTGTAAGCTTTGGGATAAAATTGACGCCTCTTCTCTCGGGTTTATTCTTCCCTTATATTTAGTTTATATATGATGTTTACTTTAGACAACATGTGTAACTAACTTTCTTATAGGGCTCGATTGAAGCCCTAGTTATGCTTTCTCATATATTTATGCATTTATAAATCTTTGCCAATAGCCTTTATTATGTTGCTTAACTTGATTAATGCCTGTGCTTATTTAAGTTCCTCATATGTATGTGTATGGCCAGCGTATGCATGTGGTATGGACCTGTTAGTTAGATCAATTTGGATGACTGAGTCATGGATCTAACATTAGTAACAAGGGATATCTTATCCGGATACCCAGGTTAATCAACATGGGAAACCGGGAGTAGATACCATGCCCTAGGTCTCATGTGGTTGTCGATTTCCATAGTACTTATGCTTTCTTAAGGAATAACTCAAATAGATATCATGCTGAATCCCTTAAGGAAGAAAAGAGTTAGAGTAGATACCATGCCTAACTCGTTGCTTAGGGAAATCAATAGCTTAAGGAGTAGATACCATGCCCTTAGGTTGGCAACTAGTAAGCATACATGATAAGGCTAGTGCACTGATACCTTATAAAATTGGGAAAGTATGACTAGTGGTGGATATCAAGGCCCTATGTCTTTATTATTATCAAATCACACACAACAGTTATTCTATTTCTTTTTACTTAAAGAAACTAATTCTAAAAACCGAACTTTACCAATCCTTATGGAGATGACCTTGCTTTCGCACTATACTACACTGTTGACCTTGTGCACTTACAAATAAAACAAGTTAGATTATTTACTCATTAATTTAGGTAGATAACCACACATCATTTATTCAAGTTAAAAAGAGAAATAATAGTTCGAGCCACCCTAATTATACTTTCCCACTAAGTAAAGCTTCAATGCTCTAACCTTATCATGAATATTTAATGGTTCCCAACCTAAGGGCTTAGTCCACACCTTAGGCTATTGATCTCCCTATGCAATGAGTTTAGGCATGGTGTATACTCTAACTCTTTTCTCTCTTAAGGGATTCAGTATGGGTGTATATTGAGTTGTTCCTTAAGAGAGCATGAGGGCTGTGGAGATCGGCAACCACACGAGACCTAGGACTTGGTCTGCTCCCAGTTTCCCATGTTGATTAACCCAGGAATCTGGTGTGGGCAGGACTCAGTCATCCAAATTGATTCGACTAACTTATCCATACCACATGCATACGTTGATCAGGCACACACATATGAGGAATTTAAATACAAACAGACATTAATCAAGTTAAACATTCTAACAAGGCTATAGCAAAGATAATCAATGAACGAACATGTGGAAAAGCATAACTAAGGCTTCAATCGAGCCCTATAGGAGTTTAGTTACACATGCTAATTAAGCTAAGCATTCTAAACATAATAAAATAAAAACAGAAAACTAAAACCGAAGAAGACTCGGGAGACGAGTCATCAATTCCTCTCCTAAGCTTGCTACTTCGAATCTAGAACAAGAGGTATGGTTTATGTGTTTTACAGGGCTATTTATAGGGTCCTTATGGTGTCTCAAAACCCTAATTTCTTATTTGGAGTCTGGAGACTTCTTTCCATATCTGGCTCTGCCGCCTCTGGAGTGATTGTGCTTGAGTGTATGCGGGATGTGCTCGAGCACATGTGTGCGCTCGAGCCTTCTTCAAGTGCACTCGTGCTTTGGTGTGCTCGATCTTAAGGGAGGTGCACTCGAGCGCACCTTGCTGGATGGTAGAACTTGACTTTTGCTTCTAAAAGCTCCAAATTATCATCTTTTTGTCCAAGTCCTGTGAAAAACATATAAAACACGAAAATAAAGTAGAAACTACTAAAATATATGAATAAAGAGTTTAACAAGTGTAAATTAAGGGGCTTAAATATGACTATTTAAGCACTTATCACACCCCCAAACTTACATATTGCTAGTCCCTTAGCAATAGAAAACTAAAGACTATGTTAGAACAAATTTTAAAGATAAATTCATTTCCAAGATACTCAAAAATTCGGGTTGTGCATAAAACCATGATAATCGTTCATGAGTAAGCTTATAATAAAAACACATGTTTGTATTGAAAAAAGATTTTCAAAAGCTCATGTTATTTACCTAAGGTTGGCCTATCGCAAGTTTGATTCATGTGTGATGACTTAGCACATATAGGATGAGATTTCCACATAATTTTAGTGTATAGTGTTTCAGTGCCCAAACCTTTATCGAATTCCTTATCAAAGAGAACAAAAATGGCATAATACTTGCTTTTTCTTTCCTTTTCTTTTATCATGCTATCTTTTCCATGTTGAGTTCCACCAAGCTTTCTATTTGACCCTTGTAACGAGTATTTGGCCAATGACTCCCAAACCAGATGGTTTTAGGGCATTAGGTGTAAAGACACCCCTAAGGACTTACTACCTCGAGTAAAAAAGGCTATATAACTAACAAGTTTTAATGCCTCTAAATGAAATTCTCACCTTTTGATGTGAACACTCAATGCTTACTAAGGCAAGAGGCCCAGTTACTCAGTGGAAATTTTCATTATGATCATTAAAGGCTTACTTCCCACCTTTTGAAGTGAACACTCAATGCTTATTGAGGCAAAAGGCCCAGTGACTCAGTGGAAAGTTTTTTAATGATCATTAGAAGCTTTCGTTTTTTCTTTTTTTGCATGATGAACATTTTTCTTTATTTTACTTATGCTAAAGTGTTCTTTTTAACAAGATATCTTATTACAGTTAGGTTATGGAAACATATATAAAAGAATTATGTGTCATTCCCCACACAAATACGTGCTAAATGTGCTTGTGCAAGTTTGAATCAAACTCGTGAATTCTTAAGTGCCTTGAGGTAGGTAATTAAACTTTGTAAAATTCCTATTTTAAGACTATGTGTTCTAGCTTTTAAGCTTACTAATGAAGTGTTATCATATTTTTAAATCAATCAAAATTTTTGTTACCAAAAGAACATGCATTTATCTCTCCTAAAAAAAAACTAGGACTTAGTGTGTGCATGTGTTTCAAGTGTGTGTGTAATAGTATCTAGTATCTCCCACTACCCCTAAACTTAAAATACACATTGTCCCCAATGTTTGTGTGACATGGAAAGATCTGACCTGGGAGATGGAGAACTAGGTTGCTTGCTTGCTTGCTTGTACACGCCCCCAAACTTGAACTGGATACACGCACTAAGTACCTGACAAAGAAAAATAAACATTGTCTTAGAAAAAAAAATATAAACAATAGGCATGTAAATATAACTATAAATAAAAAAAATGCTAAAATGAAAGGGATATGTCTAGGGTGCCTCCCATGAGTGCTAAGTTTTATGTCTTCAGCCAAACGGAGTATCCTCTCACTACTGATCATCAGTGGGTGCAGTCGAAGAGGTACCGGGTGCAGGAGGTAGTTTCTGGTGTAATTGCGCTCGATCATAAGGGGTGTATGCTCTCGATCGCAATGTATCAAATAGGGACGTTATGTGCTATAGAAACTGGGATTTCAGGCGTCCAAGGATCAGCTATATATTGCACAGTTTGAAGTGTTAAGTCCTCGTCTCGAGGAGGTATGGTGAGATCAAGGTATGGCTTAACTCAGTGTCCATTGACTGTAAATGTCTGATTACTAGTGGAGCTATGAATCTCCAAAGCCCCAGGTGGAAAGACCTTGGTAACCATATACGGTCCAGGCCAATGAGACTTGAGTTTGCCTGGACACAACTGCAATCTTGAATTGCAGAGTAGCACCTTTTGTCCTATGTGAAACTCTTTTCGCACTAGTTGTTTATTATGATAGGCTTTTGTCATTTCCTTGTAAAGCTTGGCATTCTCATATGCATCATACCGTAACTCTTCTAACTCATTTAAGTGTAACCTCCTTTTTTCACCCGCTTGTTTCATTGAAGTTGAATTGTTTAATGGCCCAATAGGCTCGATGTTCTAGCTCCACTGGTAGATGGCAAGCTTTTCCAAAGACTAAGCGGTATAAGGACATCCCAATTGGTGTCTTATAAGCTGTCTAGTATGCTTAAAGAGCATCGTTAAGTCATAGGGACCAATCCTTCCGACTAGGATTAACGGTTCTCTCCAAGATGCTTTTGATTTCTCAGTTACTTATCTCAACTTGGCCACTAGTCTGAGGGTGATATGGGGTGCCAAATTTATAGGTGATTCCATATTTTCTGATGAGTGTGGCAAAAGAATGGTGATGGAAGTGGTTGCCTCCATCACTGATGATCGCTCTTGGTGTTCCAAACGGGGTAAAAATGTTATCCTGTAGAAATTTTAACACCTCTTTGTGATCATTAGTCTTTGAGGGGACTGCCTCAACCCATTTAGACACATAATCCACACCCACAAGAATATAAAAATTACCAAAAGAATTAGGGAAAGGACCTATGAAGTCAATGCCCCACACATTGAAAAGTTCTACTATATAGATATTTTGTAGGGGCATTTGGTTTCGGGATGAGATGTTACCTGTCCGTTGGCATCTATCACCCGAGTTGCAGAATGTGAAGGTGTTTTTAAATAGATTAGGCCAATAAAAACTGGATTGTGATACCTTAAGTGCTGTTTTCTTGGCCCCAAAATATCCTCTAAGCAAATTGGTGGCAGTGTTGTAATAAGCTTAAATGCTCCTCTTCTGAGACACACCGTCGAATGATCTGATCGGGACAGAATTTGAAAAGGAAGAGATCGTCCTAATGGTAGTGTTGAGATATAGATATCAACTACTTCTTTCCTTGTGTTGTCATACCCAGAGGAAAAACTTTAGTAGTTAGATAATTTACAATATCAGCATACCATGGGAGTTTTACCTTTAGTGTGAACAACTGCTCATCAGGGAAGTTCTCATTTAAGGGCAATTCATTTGTATTATTCTCATAGGGTAGCCTTGATAAGTGAGCACTGCCCTTCTTGTCCTTGATTTCCAAATCGAATTCTTGCAATAGGAGCACCCATCTGATTAACCTAGGCTTTGAATCTTTCTTAGAAAATAGATATCTTAAAGCAGCATGGCCAATGTATATAATAACTTTAAAGCAATAAGATATGAACTAAACTTCTCTAAAGCAAAAATAATAGCTAACAATTCTTTTTCAGTAGTAGAATAGTTAAGCTGGGCATCATTTAAAGTTCTAGAAGCATAATAAATAGCATGAGGTTCCTTATTGACTCTTTGACCGAGGACAACTTCCAAGGTGAAATCATTAGCGTCACATATTAACTCGAATGGAAGGCTCCAATCTGGTGCCATCATTATTGGGGCAGAGGTTAGAACATCCTTCAGTGTGTTGAAAGCTGTCATACAGTTATCAGTCCACTCGAATTTGGTATTTTTAGCTAACAAGGCACACAGAGGTCTTGAAATCTTGGAGAAGTCTTTGATGAATCTTCTATAAAAACCGGCATGCTCGAGAAAGCTTCTAACACCCTTGACTGTGAGAAGGGGAGGTAGCTTTGAAATAATATCTATTTTAGCCTTATCGACCTCAATACCTCTGTTAGAGATGGAGTGACCCAACACAATGCCTTGTTGAACCATGAAATGACATTTCTCCCAATTGAGCACTAAGTTACTTTATTCACTTCTCTTTAGGATGCTCTCCAAATGATTTAGGCATTCAAGAAATTGGAACCAAAGACACTAAAGTCATCCATGAATACCACAATGTATTTTTCCACCATATCGAAAAATATGCTCATCATACATCTTTGAAAAGTGGCTGGTGTGTTGCATAATCCAAATGATGTCCTCTGATAAACAAATGTACTGAAAGGGAATGTAAAGGTAGTTTTTTTCTTGATCTTCAGGTGCTATAGCAATTTGGTTGTATCCACTGTACCCATCCAAAAAGTAATAGTAGCTGTGGCCAGCTAATCTTTATAACATTTGATCAATGAATGGCAATGGGAAATGGTCTTTTCTAGTAACCTTGTTTAATTTTCGATAGTCAATATATACTCTCAAACCAGTTGTTTTTCTTGTGGCTATGAGCTCTTCATCTTCATTTTTCACTACTGTGATCCCACTCTTCTTAGGAACAACTTGAACCGGGCTTACCCATTTACTATCGGAGATAGGGTAGATAATGCCAACATCTAAGAGTTTTAATATCTCAGCCTTTACTACTTCTTTCATGTGTGGTTAAGTCTTCTTTCAGTGTCTCGAGTGGGCCTGGCTTCATCCTCAAGGTATATATTATGCATGCACTTGGACGAACTTATTCCTTTAATGTCAGCGATGGTCCATCCAATGGTAGATCTATGCTCGCTTAGAATTCTTAATAATTTGTCTCTTTCTCCCATACTTAAATTAGCAGCCACAATCACTGGTAACATTTTCTTCTCTCCCAAGTAGGCATAAGTTAAATGTTCGGGTAGCTGCTTTAATTCCAAAATCGGTGCCTGGAAAATAGAAGGAAGGAGAGTGGTATTAGTAGGCATGAGAGTTTCAAATAGAGAAGCATACTTATTGGAATGTTTTGGAGAAGCCTCAAGGAGGTGCACAGCTTTTATGATGCCACTAGTGACATCTTCTGGTTCTTGCTCAATGTCCACAGTTGTAAGGCCATAGGTAAAAGTAGTCTCCAAGGGGTCGATGTGTTGGACCTGAAAAGTTTGCTCAACAAAATTGTGTATCATACATACATTAAAGCATTCCATATCATCTTGAGGTAATCTCAATGCATCAAATATTTTGAATTCTATTTTCTCCCCATTTACCTTCATACTTATTGTACCATTTTTCACACAGATCTTTGTATCGATAGTTCTCATGAAAGGTCTTCCTAAAATGATGGGCAATGGTAATGGCATAGGGTATTCTTCCATATCTAACACAACAAAATCCGCAAGTAGAATGAACTCACCTACTTTCACTAGGACATCCTCGAGAATACTGCTAGGTCTTTTTATACTTCTATCTGCTAATTGTAAGGTAATGGAAGTTGGTTGCAGCTCCCCCTAATCCTAGTGTTTCAAATACTGTGTATGGTAGCAAGTTTACACCCGCTCCCAAATCTAGTAATGGTCTCTCAAATAGCTGATCACCTATCCTACAGGGAATGGTAAAACTACCCGGATCCTTTAGTTTTGGTGGGAGTTTTCTTAACAGCACAACACTTTCCTCTTCAGTTAAGGCTACAGTCTCATATTCTTGAAACTTTCTTTTATGAGTGCAACAATCCTTTAGAAATTCAACATAAGCTAGTATCTATTGAATTGCATCTAACAAAGGAATGTTTATTTCAACTTTTCGCAAGGTTTCAAAAATGTCAAGTAAAATATTTTCTTTCTTTTGTTTTACTAACCTTTGCAAGAAGAGTGGGGCATTCACATTCTCCGTCTTACTCATCTTTGATGCTGTTGTAGATTCATCAGACCCTATCACTTTACCATTTCTAAGAGTTGTGACAGCTTTAAGTTGTTGATGTCCCCCAAGGTGTTGAGTTGGAATCTCCCTTTGCTTTTTGCTACTCATCTCCTCAGCTAATTGTCTCATTTTTAATTCTAACCTTTGGATGGCTTGTTCATGTTTTGCTATGGTTTTCCTTAGTTCAGTCCGGAATTTCCTTTCTTCTGCCATGAACTGATCTTGTGAAGTCATGATTTGTTGCTGCTGAGACGCTAGTTGCCTCACAAGACTTTCGAGGTCATTCTTCTTTGGTTTAGGAGTAGATTGGGCTGCTGGTTGGAAGTGTTTTGTTGCCCTTGATTGTTTTGAGTGTTGCTCCATGAGAAATTCGGGTGATTCCACCATCCAGGGTTGTATGTTTTAGCATAGGCTTCAGCAGATAATTATTTGGTCCCACAAAGTTAACTTGCTCATGATCTACAGATGAATACAACGGACACGTATCAGTATTATGATCAAATTGTGAGCAAATAGCACATACCTGGAGTGGTGTAGCTGGTGGGTTAGTTGAGATTTTCTGAGCAGCCATGGCTTTAACTTGTAGGTCAAGTTTCCTCTCCATAGTAGCTATTTGAGGAGATGATCCTCCATTTAAGCTTACCTCATACATACCCTTACCTTTGGTTATATGTCTAACTCAAGAGAAGAACTGTTGCATGTGTTCACTTAGGGTTTCAAAGAGTTCCATAGCCTCTTTGCTGCTCTTCTCCATTAGCACTCCTCCACAACCTGAATCCACAATATTTTTGTTAGAGTCACTCAAACCTTCATAGAAAGTTTGTACCAGTTCGTCTTGGGGTAGGTTGTGGTGTGGACACTTGAGTAGTAGCTCGTTGAAGTATCCCCAGGCCTCGAAGAACAGATCTCCATCCTTTTGTTGGAAGGATTGTATTTCTTTCCTCATTTGTCTCGTAATTTAGGCTGGGAAGAACTTCCTTAGGAATTTACTAGCCAACTCCTCCCATGTGTGGATAGAAACTGCAGGTAAAGAATTATACCATAATTTAGCATTATTTTTCAAGGAAAAAGGGAAAAGAATTAACCTTATTCCTTCTTGGTCTAAGCCTCGGATATGTTGGAATTTGCAGAGGTCGAAGAACTCTCGAAGGTGCAAATGTGGATCCTCACTAGGTGTACCCCTAAAGTGAGTCAGTGCACTGAGTATCTGCGAAGATATGTAATAGTTTCCTTCCGCCTCAGGTTGATATGCAATGCATGATGGTTGATCGAGGTTTTGCGGGATGAAGGATTGCTTCCTCGGCCTCCGCTTAGGTGGTTGCTGTTCAGCTATTTGTTCTGCCATTGGTGTGTCTTCCTCAATTCTTCCTTCTTCCTCTTCTGAATTATCTCTAAATCTTTGTCGGATAGTCCTCTCTAGCTCGGGATCAAGGGGAAGGAATGTCGGATGCTTGGATCGACGTCTGTGCATGAATCGGAGGTAGTTACATGAGTGCAATAGTCAAACACTGCTGCTTGGATGACTCTCTGCCTCAATTGCACTTGATCGCACTAGAGGGTGCACTTGATCGCAAGTGGCACAGAAAGTTCTCCTAGAGTACCTGAAACAAAGAAAAAGGAAATTGATTAGGGTTCTGATGAAACAAAAAAAATAAGATAAAAACAATAATTAAGAATGGAATAGATTAAAAAAGAAATAACAATAATTAAACTAAATGAAAAATTAATTCTAAAAAGAAATTTAGCGTAATCCCCGGCAACGGTGCCAAAAACTTTTTGGAGCGATTATCTACCTAAATAAATATGCAAATAACTGTCCTAGTTTTACTTGCAAGTGCACAAGGTCTGTGGTAGCATAGTGTGCAAGTGCAAGATCATTTCCACAGGGATTGGTGAATTTCAATTTAGAATTAGTTTATTCAAGTTAAAAAGAGAAATAATAGTTTGATTGTGAGTGAATAACAATAATGAAAACATAGGACTACGATATCCACCCTAATTATACTTTCCCACTAAGTAAAGCTTTAATGCTCTAGACTTGTCATGAATATTTAATGGTTGCCAACCTAAGGGCTTGATCCACACCTTAGGCTATTGATCTCCCTATGCAACAAGTTTAGGCATGGTGTATACTCTAACTCTTTTCTCTCCTAAGGGATTCAGCATGGGTGTATATTGAGTTGTTCTTTAAGATAGCATGAGGACTATGGAGATCGGTAACCACACGGGACCTAGGGCTTGGTCCGCTCTTGGTTTCCCATATTGATTACCCCGGGAATCCGATGTGGATATCCCTTATTACTAATTGTTGGAAATCACTTTAGCAAGATGCTCAGGTGGTGATCTTCCAAACACCCAAGTCTAGAATGACTTGTAGAAAGAAATACAACAATCGAACACAAGAACTAGAAAATCAAAGAAATAAAGAAGACAAGCAATTGTTATCGAGGTTCGGCAATGTGCCTACGTCCCCGTTAGTTCCTCCGAACTCTCTGCACTAAATCAAATGGTTCTTACAAGTTACAGCAATCCCTTTCAAGAAACAATAAGTTCTTGAAGAAACCAAGAAGAGAAGAAAGGAAGAAGATGAGAACTAACAATGCTCTCATTCTAATCTAGACTTCTCTCTCTTTTACAACCAGCCTCACTTACAAAGAGTCCCTCTTGTGATTATGTCTCTCACAAAATTATCTCTTGTAATACAATTGATCTCAAAGTGTGTCTTGTATTCTATTCACATGTTCTATGAAAAATGAGGCTACGAAACCCCTTTTATAGCCATCCACTTCTTGGACATTCTTGAGAGTCAATCCTCACCCTTTGATCATGATCATCACTTAATCATGGCCCTTCATCACTTCCTAAGTGGTGCTGTGCATTTTGACCTTGCACCCACACACCTAAGAGAGTGCTACAACATGCTATCTATGTGTACAACAGTGTTCTTGGTGCCTAAGTGCTCAGCAGGGCACGCCGCGGCGCTAGGTAGAGTCTTCATGTTGCAATTTTGGGCGGTGCGGCGCTGGTGTGTGCGCCCCGCGGTGCTGGAGTGCCCTTGGAGTCCTGCATGCTGGAAGGCATGGGGTTAGGCAGTGAATACTATGGCACTAGGGCAATCTTGGGTCATGCACACTAGAAGGTGTAGCGTTGGGCAGTGCACACTACGGCGCACACTGGTGCTGCCCCTTTCACCCTGCTGTGCGAACACCCTTCTGCTTGTGTGCAGAAGTGCGCACACTAGTGCACTTAGCCTTACCTTGCTCCAAAGTGATGCACACATATGTGTGCAGTCTTCTAACTTGCTGAACTTTAATCTTCCAACTTGGTTTAGAATTTAACCATCTTTGTACCATGCTTGGATATGTTTAAACCTTAGATAAATACCAACAATCTCTACCTTTTTCTAAGTGTTTAAAACCAGAACCATTGTGCAGAGACCTTCGGGATCCAAATTCATCTTGAGTCATCAATTAACTAACTCCAATCCTAAGTAGTCCAAGGCAATAATTGAACTTATTTAGAGGTAGGACTTTAGTACCCAAGTTCGCAGGATTTTCTTCCATGGCAACCTTGTCCACATGGATGCATCCTTTTCGTAATATTTTCCCGAATGAAATGATACCGAACATCCATATGCTTTGTCCTCTCATGGAACACTGGATTCTTACACAAGTGCAATGCACTTTGGCTATCCGAAAATACCACAACCTGCTCATCCAGTACCTTCAACTCTTCCAGCAACCCTTTGCACCACATAGCTTCCTTAATGGCCTCCGTAGCCGCTATGTACTCAGCCTCGGTTGTTGACAGTGCTACCACTGGCTGCAACTGAGCCTTCTAACTTGCACAACCTATGTTTAAGTTGAAGAAATAGGAGGTAATCGGTCTCTTTTTATCCCAGTCTGCTCCATAGTCCGAATCTGCAAACCCCTCAAGGCAGATAGATTTACCCCTCTTCTCATACACCAGCCCTCCTTCTGGGCTTCCCTTCAAATACCTCAGCAATCAATTCATCCCAAGCCAATGCTCCTTTTCTAGATTACTCATAAACCTACTGAGAACACTCATTTCATGAGTAATGTTGGGTCTAGTGCTTACCATGGTGTACATAACTGACCCAACAGCACTAGAGTAAGGGACTTTCTCCATTTCCTTCTTTTCCACCTCTGATCTTGGACATTGATCGCTGGAGAATTGGAAATGACCAATAAGGGGAACCTTCACTGGTTTACTATCTTCCATAGAGAATTTAGATATCACCTTCTCTATGTAGGAAGTTTGAGAGATCTTCAATCTGTTTCTCTCCCTTTCCCGGATGATACACATCCCAAGGATCTTTTGTGCATGGTCAAGATCTTTCATTTCAAACTCTTCACTGAGTTGAGCCTTCAATTTCTTTATCCTCTCAATGCTTCTCCCAACCAGCATCATATCATCAACATAGATGAGGATGATCAACACTTCCTCAACCTTCTGCCCTTTATAGTACAAGCAAGAATCATAGTAGCTCCTAATGAAACCCAAGCTGATTATCAAGGAATCAAACCTCATGAAACCCAAGCCTTCACATCCATTTGCTCGATTTCCCAATCAAATTGGACCACCAATGCTAACACTATCTGTATTTTCTTGTACTTCACAACCGGTGAGAAGATTTCAGTGAAATTTATGCCTTCTTTTTGTGTGAACCCTTTCGGCACTAGCCTGGCTTTATATTGGACTTCATCCCCTGGAGTATTCCCTTCTTTGATCTTGTAGAGCCATCTACAATCCACCACTCTCTATTTTTCTGGTTTGGGCACTAACTCCCAAGAGTTGTTCTTCATCAAACAATCCATTTCTTCCTCCATAGCTAGCTGCCACTTTGACAAGTCCTTACACTCCATGGCATCCGTGTAAGTTTCTGGTTCAACCTCTCATTCTTTCAAAGGAGCTGCTACATTAGCATTTGCAAACCTATATCTCAAAGGTGGTCTAACCACCCTCCTTCCCCGGTCTCTTGTGAGCTGGTAGTCATTTGCTGCATCAACCTCTTCTTGTTCAGCCTTTTCTTGAGTTTATTGAGCTTGGCCTTCATCCAAGGGCTCTACCTGGTCCGAACCTTCTTGCTTCCTCTGCTCTAAGGGAGAAGAAAAAAGAAAAAGAAAAAGAAAAAAAGGTTTTGTTTAAAAAAAAAATCGTGCAACACTTGGAAGTACAGATGTTGCACCTTCAGTAACAATTTGCTGCATGTGGTGCAACTGTTCAATTATGAACAGCGGGAAGGCGGCAACTGCCACTTAAAACGTTATAAATTAATTTTTTTATTATTTCTTGCCAAATCCTGTTTGGTTTCTTCCTTTTACAATTCGAACTGCTCTATTTCTCTAAACATTTGAGGACCGAAAGAAAGGTTGAAATGGTAAAATTTTGAAGGGGTTTACGGGAAAATTTTAGAAAGAACTACGGGGAGCTATCAGAAAAATAGAAGGGAATAATGTGATGTTTATTTTTGAATTTTTAGCATACATGAAATTTCCCGAAATTCAAAGTGAGAATTTTCAAAGGGTGTAAATAATGGAAGAATTGAAGAAATAATTAGAATTTTTAATATAAATATTATACCAGGTGTTGACGGTCAACAATCGGGTAAAATTTCTAAGATGAGCAAGAAAAACAAGAAGGTGATCCACAGGTAGCTCTAAATGCTACGTGGTGAGTTAGATTTACTTTAAGTAATCTTGATAAGAAAATGAAATATCTAGTGATAATATTGAAATAAATAATTAGCTTAGGCTTTGGTGGTAGATTAAAAATTTGATTGATAGGTATGATATGAATATTGGACATATAGAAAATTATTATGCGAAAAGAAATACTTTTAGAATAATGAGTCGATTTAATAATGATGGTGATAAATAAAATTCTTGACGAGGTATGGTTGATAAATTGATAACGAATTATGAGGAGATGTAATTTAATGGATCTTGACAAACTATGATGGATGATTTGATGTGATTTATGAGGAGAGGAATTTAGTGGAATTTTTTCAGTAATAATTTGAGAATAATCAGGATAGCCAATTTAAATATTTGAATTCATGTTTGTTTTTATGTTATTGTTCATATGTGTATTTCATATCATTGTTCATATGCATATGCATTAAATAAAAGAACCGGGAAAGGGCCGGTCTAATCGAAAAACCATGACAACCGGTATATGCTGGAAATAAATACCGTGACAGCTGTTATATGCTAGAAATAAAGAACCGGGTGGGGGCCAGTCTAAGATAAAAACATGTCGACATATGGGAGGACGTTCCCTAATAATAATTCATGCATTGCATCTATTTTAAATATTGATTGCATTACTAAAAATGCTGAAGTGTTGTTTGTTATTATGCATTTATTTATAAATGAATAAGACTCACAGAGAGACAATTATGGTGAGAAAGAAACATAGAAGTATTATATGATAAAAACCATATAAATAGTGGACTTTATGATGTGAACCTCATTACGAGGTAATTGTGAGATAGTTGATAGTCTTAAGGTAAACCAATATATAAAAAAAAAAAAAAGATTGATAGAGAATGGGACTTATGATATATGTTGTGATAGTAGAATACTATTATCAAGTTGTATGAGATAGAATTGATTAAATATTAAAAGACTATTTATACAAATTGAGTACTTCTAGTAAATTTAATTCATTGAGCTTGTGAAGCTCACCCCTCATTGTACAATGATTTCAGGTAGTAGGCATGACAAATAGTTTGGTGAGTTGAGATTAAGACGAAATCATTTTTTGTAAGCCACGTACGTGTCCACAAACTCAGACTAATGAGAAAATAAAATAAAAATTTATTTGTAAATATTCATGCATTTTACATTGTATATAATGTTTAAGTCAAGATCAAAATAATGTATCTCCCCTGTTGAGGGTTGAGGATTGATGTAAAAATTTCTATTCGTGTTATTATTTTTATTGTTGCATAAATGTGTCATGCTGGGATTTTCAAAATGTGATGACACCATTCCAGGGGTGGCTAACCCGAGATGGGTTATTATATCTAGCATGGAAAGTAGGAAGTTAGAAGAAATCTTGATAATGAAAGATTTTTCTAAAATATTCCTTGAAGAGTTGTCTGGTTTATCTCCTAATAGGGAAATTGAGTTTCCTATTGAGGTGATTCTAGGATCAGCACCCATATCTATAGAACCCTATAGAATGACACCAGCTGAATTGAGAGAGTTGAAAGTTCAACTTCAGGAGTTGCTAGACAAACAGTTTATTCGACTTAGTATGTCACCTTAGGGGGGCCCTGTGTTGTTTGTCAAGAAGAAGGACGGGACAATGCGGTTGTGTATTAATTATAAACAGTTGAATAAGATCACCATCAAAGTTGGAAATCACCTTAGTAAGATGCCCAGGTGGTGATCTTCCAAACACCCAAGTCTTGAATGACTTGTAGAAATAAAAACAGCAATTGAACACAATAACAGAAAATCAAAGAATGAAATAAGACAAGCAATTGTTATTGAGGTTCGGCAATGCGCCTACATCCCCGTGAGTTCCTCTGAACTCTCTACACTAAATCAAATGGTTCTTACAAAGTTACAGCAATCCTCTTCAAGAATTCGAGTTCTTGAAGAAACCAAGAAGAGAAGGAATAAGATGAGAACTAACAATGCTCTCTTTCTAATCAAGACTTCTCTATCTTTTACAACTAGCCTTACTAACAAAGAGTCCCTCTTGTGTTTGTCACTCTTACACAATTCTCTCTAAGTGTGTACAATTGATCTCACAATGTCACAATTCTCTCTTGTATGTGTGCTGAATTCTATTCTCTTGTTGTGTGAAAAATAAGGCTTGAGAACACCTTTTATAGCCTTTCACTTCTTAGACATTCTTGCAGATCAATCTCCTCCCTTTTATCATGATCTCCTTTTAATCACAGCCCTTTATCATTCTCCAAGTGGTGCTGTGCATTTTGGTCTTGTGCACACACACTTTAGAGAGTCCTAAGTCATTCTGCCCATGTGTGCCTTAGTGTGCTTGGCGCCTCGGCGCTCAACAGGGCATGCCTTGGCGCTGGGGCAGAGTGCGATTGGATTACTTCTGGGTGGTGTCGCGTTGGGTGCTGCACGCTGCGGCGTTAGTGCGCACCTGATGTGCAACATGCTAGGAGGTACGACACTGGCTGCTGGGCACTGCAACGCTGGCCCAGTCCTGGAGCACACACACTTGAGGGCACGGCACTGGTGTGTGCGCGCTGCAACGCGCACTTGATGCTGCTCCCTTCTACTACAGTGCACACAGCCTTCTGTTTGAATGCAAAAGTGCGCACACTAGTGCGCATGGTCTTCCCTTGCTCCGAAATAATGCACACACATGTGTGCAATCTTCTAATTTGCTGAACTTTGATACTCCACCTTTGGTTTAGATTTAACCATATTTAAACCATGTTTGGACATGTTTGAACCTTAGATAAATAACAATAATTTCTACCTTTGTCGAAGTGTTCAAAAACCTGAACCATTGTGCAGAAAGCTTTGGGATCCAAACTCATCTTGAGTTTACCAATTAACCAACTCCAATCCTAAGTAATTTAAGGCAATGATTGAACTTACTTAGAGGTAGGACTTTAGTACCCAAGTTAAAAGGATTTTCTTCCGTGGCAACCTTGTCCACATGGATGCATCATTTCGTAACATTTTCCTGAATGAAATGATACCGAACATCCATATACTTTGTCCTCTCATGGAACACTAGATTTTTACACAAGTACAAGGAACTTTAACTATCCGAAAATACCACAACTTGCTCATCCAATACCTTCAACTCTTCAAGCAACCTTTTGCACCATATAGCTTCCTTAATGGCCTCCGTAGCCGCTATGTACTCAGCCTCGGTTGTTGAGAGTGCTACCATTGGCTGCAACTAAGCTTTCCAACTTACACAACATCCATTTAAGTTGAAGAAGTAGGATGTAATTAATCTCTTTTTATCCCGGTCTGCTCTATAGTCTGAATCTGTAAACCCTTTAAGGTAGATGAAATTACCCCTCTTCTCATACACCAGCCCTACTCCTGGGCTTCCCTTCAAATACCTCAGCAACCACTTCATCCCAAGCCAATGCTCCTTTTCGAGATTACTCATAAACCTGCGTGAGAACACTCATTGTATGAGCAATGTCCTATCTAGTGCTCACCATGGTGTACATAACAGAACCAACAGCACTAGAGTAAGGGACTTTCTCCATTTCCTTCTTCTCCGCCTCTGAACATGGACATTGATCGCTGGAGAATTTGTAATGACCAACAAGGGGAACCTTCACTAGTTTGCTATCTTCCATAGAGAATTTAGATATAATCTTCTCTATGTAGGAAGTTTGAGAGATCTTTAATCTGTTTCTCTCCCTTTCTCAGATGAAACACATCCCAAGGATCTTCTTTGCATGGCCAAGATCCTTCATCTCAAACTCTTCACTGAGTTGAGCCTTCAATTTCTTTATCCTCTCCATGTTGCTCCCAACCAGCAATATATTATCAACATAGATGAGGATGATCACCGATTCCTCAACCTTCTGCCCCTTATAGTATAAGCAAGAATCATAATAGCTCCTCATGAAACCCAAACTGATCACAAAGGAATCAAAACTCTTATTCTATTGCCAAGGTGATTGCTTCAGGCCATAGAGAGACTTCTTTAATTTGCACACTAACTCTCCCTACCTTCATTCCTCATAGCCTTCGGGTTGCCTCATGAAAATGGTCTCATCGAGCTCTCCATGTAAGAATGTAGTCTTCACATCAATTTGCTCGATTTCCTAATCAAATTAAACCACCAATGCTAACATTATCCGTATTATCTTGTACTTCACAACCGGTGAGAAGATTTCAATGAAATCTATGCCTTCCTTTTTTGTGAACCCCTTCGCCACCAGCCTGGCTTTATATCGGACTTTATCCCCTAGAGTATTCCCTTATTTAATCTTGTAGAGCCATCTACAATCCACCACTCTCTGTTTTTTTGGTTTAGGTACCAACTCCCAAGAGTTGTTCTTCATCAAAGAATCCATTTCTTCCTCCATAGCCAGCTGCCACTTTGACGAATCCTTACACTCCATGGCATCTGTGTAAATTTCTGGTTCAACATCTCTTTCTGTCTAAGGAGCTGCTACATTAGTATTTGCAAACCCATATCTCAATAGTGGTCTAACCACTCTCCTTCCCCGGTCTTTTGTGAGTTGGTAATCATTTACTGCATCAATCTCTTCTTGTTCAGCCTCTTCTTGAGTTTCTTGAGCTTCTTGGCCTTAATCCAAGGGCTCTACCTGGTCCAAACTCTCTTGCCTCCTCTGCTCTATCTGAACCGAGTGCTCCTTGATGCAATGCTCCATAACTTTCGGGCTGGTTTGCTCACTAGTCCCTCCCTATGTTGGTGTTCTTACTGGTCCCCAAAGGTCCGAATGAATGTAGTCAAAGATCCCCTTAGACTTGTGCACTCCGGTGTTGAAGCTGACCCGGTGTTGCTTCCCAAGAATGCAACTCTCATAGAAATCCAGTTTTTCTACTTTGTCACCACCAAGTAGACCTTCCTTGCTAAGCACTTGCAGGCCCTTTTCACTCATGTGTCCTAAGTGAGTGTGCCAAAGGGCTGCCTTGTTCAGCTTAGCCATCAAGCTTGCTGCTTGATCATTGATTTCTGTTTCTCCGATCATCTCATAGAGTCCATCGTTTCTTGCTGCCTTGATCACTACCAAAGATCTCTTGGCCACCTTGATATTTCTTCCCTCTACTTTGCATGTGTACCCCATGGAATCCAGCTACCCCAATGAGATCAAGTTTCTCTTCAAATCTGGAAGATATCTTACATTTCACAGCAGCCTTGTGACTCCATCAAACATCCTTAATTGGATGTCTCCAATCCCAATAACTTGGCAAGAATTATCATTCCCCAAAAAGACCCTTCCATCATTGATCTCCTTGAAATTCTTGAACCATTCTTTGTGAGGGCACATATGGTAGGTGCACTTGGAATCAAGAATCCACTTTCTGCTGCCTTGCCTCTTGCTCACATTTGAGCACACTACAAGAACATCATCTTGCTATTCTCTTTTGACAACCTAAGTCTCTCCATTGTTGGTATGACTTCTCCTTTCATTTCATAAGCTCTTCTTGCAATCTTTCTTAAAATGGCCCTCCTTATTGCAATAGAAGCATCTCCTTCCTCCTCTATGTCTTGTCTTGGAGTGAGATCTCCCATGGCTCTGCCCTCTACCTCTTGATTTCTCCCAGTAGCTGTCATGAGTGCTACTGCCATTCCGAGCTGCTGGTCTTCCTCTTACGAACAGCCCATCACCACTTGATGTCTCATTCATCTTGGCTTTGAAATCATATGCCTTTATAGCATTGATCACAATCTCCTTTGTCAAACTATCTTTTTCATACTCAATTGCATTAATCAAATTATCAAAGTAATCTGGAAGTGAATTTAATAAAATGATAACCAATTTTTCATCTGGAAAAGTAATGCTACAGCTATTCAAATCTTAAACTAGCTTGTTAAAGACATCAAGATTATCTTGCAGCTCTTTACTAGGGTCCATTTTAAAAGCAAAGATTCTTTTAAGAAGTTAAATTTTGTTAGGGAGAGTTTTCGTAAGAAACAACTCATCTAGTTTCTTCCATATTACAGCTGGATCCTCCGAGTCTCCGCACTCCCTTGTGACACTATCTGACATGTGCAAGAAAATGGTGTTGTAAGCTATCTTCTTCATCTTGGTCTGTTGGTCCTCCGTGACACTTGCTGGAAAAGCAGCATCTTCTCCAATAGCCAAGTCCACTTTCTGTTGCATTAGAACCGTCTTGATCTTCCGCTTCTAAAGGGCAAAGTCTCCCTTTCCATCAAACTTCTTAACACAGAAATTTGAAGCCATCTTTGCGGACAAGATCCTAGATTTATGCACTAACCACAAATGCTTTCTTCAACCTAAAGAATACAGATCGAAGATGGATCTTTAACACCGTTCTTGAATCAACCTTCAAGAACACGACTGGATCTTGATCTTTACACTATTCTTGAATCATCCAAAGAGTTTGATCTTTGATTCTTGGAGTCTTGGCTCCGTTACCTTCTACTTCTTGCTCTGATAACCAGCTGTGTAGCTCTGATACCACTATTGAAAATCACCTTAGCAAGATGCCCAGGTGGTGATCTTCCAAACATCCAAGTCTTGAATGACGTGTAGAAAGAAAAACAGCAATCGAATACAAGAACAGAAAATCAAAGAATGAAAGAAGACAAGCAATTGTTATCGAGGTTCGACAATGTTCCTACGTCTCTGTGAGTTCCTTCGAACTCTCTGCACTAAATCAAATGGTTTTACAAAGTTACATCAATCCCCTTCAAGAATTCAAGTTCTTGAAGAAACCAAGAAGAGAAAGAAGAACATGAGAACTAACAATGCTCTCTTTCTAATCTAGACTTCTCTATCTTTTACAACTAGCCTTACTAACAAAGAGTCCTTCTTGTGTTTATCACTCTTACATAATTCTCTCTAAGTGTTTACAATTGATCTCACAATGTCACAATTCTCTCTTGTATGTGTACTGAATTCTATTCTCTTGTTGTGTGAAAAATGAGGCTTGAGAACCCCTTTTATAGCCTTTCACTTCTTAGACATTCTTGTGAATCAATCTCCTCCCTTTGATCATGATCACCTTTTAATCATAGCCCTTTATCATTCTCTAAGTGGTGTTGTGCGTTTTGGTCTTGCACACACACACTTTGGAGAGTCCTAAGTCATTCTACCCATGTGTGCCTTGGTGTGCCTAGAGCCAAGGCGCTCAACAGGGCACGCCTCGGCGTTGGGGTAGAGTGCGCTTGGATTGCTTCTGGGCGGTGCGGCATTGGGTGCTGTGCACTGCGACGCTAGTGCGCACCTGATGTGCAACACGCTGGGAGGCGCGACGCTGGCTGCTGGGCGCTGCAGCGCTGGCCTAGTCCTGGAGCACACACATTAGAGGGCGCGACACTGGTGTGTGAGCACTGCAGCGTGCACCTGATGCTACTCCCTTCTACTGCAGTGCACACTACCTTCTGCTTGGATACAAAAGTGCGCACACTAGTATGCATGGTCTTCCCTTGCTCCAAAATGATGCACGCACATGTGTGTAGTCTTCTAACTTGCTGAACTTTGATACTCCACCTTTGGTTTAGACTTTAACCATCTTTAAACCATGTTTGGACATGTTTGAACCTTAGACAAATAAAAACAATCAAGAATAGATATCATTTACCCAGGATAGATGATTTATTCGAGCAATTACAGAGAGCTAGAGTGTTTTCTAAGATAGACCTGAGATCGAGTTATCATCAATTGAGGATAAAGAAGGGGGACGTGCCTAAGACTGCTTTTAGGATATGTTATGGCCATCATGAGTTCTCAGTGATGCCATTTGGATTTACTAATGCTCTTGCAACATTTATGGACCTTATGAATCGGGTGTTTAAACCATTCTTGGACAGATTTGTGACTGTGTTCATTGATGATATTTTGGTATATTCCAAGAATGAAGAGGAGCATATGCAACATTTGGAGATAGTGTTGGAGATTTTGAGGAGAGAGAATTATATGCAAAGTTCTCTAAGTGTGAGTTTTGGTTGAGTAAAATATCTTTCTTGTAGCATGTTGTGTCGGAAGAGGGGATAGTAGTTGACCCACAGAAAGTAGAAGTAGTGTTGAATTGGGAAAGACCCACGAGTGTAACTGAAATTAGAAACTTTTTGGGGTTGGCTGGTTATTATAGGAGATTTATTCAAAAATTTTCTATAATTGTTGGACCATTGACTAAATTGACCAGGAAGAACGTGAAGTTTAGGTTGTCAGAGGAATGTGAGAGAAGTTTTTAGCTGTTGAAAGAAAAATTGACTATCGCCCCGATATTAGTGGTTCTTTCTGGTGATGAAGGATTTATGGTATACAGTGATGTGTCACATCAGGGATTGGGATGTGTGCTGATGCAACATGGAAGAGCTATAGCTTATGCATCTAGGCAACTGAAGAAATATGAAAGGAATTACCCGACCCATGATTTAGAATTGGTTGCCATAGTTTTTGCTTTGAAGATTTGGAGACATCATCCATATGGAGCCAATTATGAAATTTTTACTGATCATAAAAGCTTGACACATTTACCGACCTAAAAGAAGTTGAATTTGAGGCAGATGAAGTGGATGGAATTGATTTGTGATTATGACTGTACAATTCACTATCATCCAGGAAAGGCTAATGTAATAGCTGATGCATTGAGTAGAAAGGCTGCAGGGAGATTAGCTGTTATGGGGAGTCATAATACTAGCTTGATGATAGAATTAAGAAGAATGAGGATTTAGTTGAGTGTTAATGATATAGGAGTATTGATGGCGAATATGGTGATACAATCTTTTATTATTGATCATTTATTATAGATGCAGGGTAGAAATGAGAGGATAAAGAATATCAGACGGGAAGTGTTGAGTGGGAAGTCAACTGAGTTTAGAATTAGAGAAGATGGTATGGTGGTATTGGTGCACAAAGTTTGTGTTCCCAATAATATGGAGACGAGAAAGGAGATACTAAGGGAGGCTCATGTTTCTATATATTCTATGCACCCGAGTTGTAATAAGATGTACAGGGGATTGACACAGCATTATTGGTGGTCAGGGATGAAGAAGGATGTAGTGGAATATATTTCTAGATATTTGACTTGTCAACAGGTGAAGTCTGAGAATAGACCTCCAGTAAGTTTATTACAACCTCTTCCAATACCTAAGTGGCTATGGGAAAATGTGAGTATGGATTTTGTCTCTGGTTTTTCCCTTACCAATAGGGGACATGACACTGTGTGGGTTATAGCAGATAGACTATCTAAGTCTTCATATTTTCTTCCTATTAAAACTACTTGGAGTCCAGAAAAGTTGGCTGAATTGTAGCAGATATAGTAAAATTACATGGAGTACCCTTGAGCCTTGTATTAGATAGAGATTCTAGATATACCTCTAGATTTTTGAGGGGTTTCTAAGAAGTTATGGGTACACAATTACAGTTTAGTACAACTTTGCATCCACAAACTGATGGGCAGACGAAGAGAATCATCAGAATACTAGAAGATATGCTAAGGGCAAGTGTATTGAGTTTCTCGGTGAGCTGGGATGCTTATTTACCTTTGATCAAGTTTGCATACAATAATCAGTATCAAACTAGTATTAGGATGGCACCCTTCGAGGCTTTATATGGTAGAAGGTGTAGAACTCTAGTATGCTAGGAAGAAGTTGGAGAGAGAAAGATATATGGCCTTGAAATGATAGATTTAACTACTGAGAGGATCAAACTGGTTAGGGAGAACCTCAGAGTAGCCTATAACAGATAGAAGGAATATGCTGATAAAGGAAGACGACCTCTCAAGTTCCAAGTTGGTGATTGGGTATTTTTGAAGATATCTCCATGGAAGGGTGTGTTGAGGTTTAAAAAGAAGGAAAAGTTGAGCCCAAGATTTGTGGGGCCATATGAGGTGATTGAGAGAATTTGGCCAGTAGTATATCGATTAGATTTGCCCCCACAGTTGAAGCAATTACATAATATGTTTCATGTGTCACTGCTGAGAAAGTACGTACACGTTGAATCCCATAGTATCTCAAATCAGGCAATAGAATTTTAGGAAGATTTGTCTTTAATGCAAGTACCGGTCAGAATCTTAGACAGAAAGGAACAAGTCTTACGCAATAAAGTCATTCCTTTGATTCAAGTATTACACAGAACAAAGATGTCGAAGAAGTCACGTGAGAGCATGAAGCAAGAATGAGGGAGAAATACCTCTAATCTTTTTTGAATTAGGTAAGGAAATTTCGAGGACAAATTTTTTGTAAGGTGGGTAGAATTGTAATACCCGTATTTATAAAGTAAGAGTAAAGAAGTACTTTAATGAATATGACATAGAGTTAAAATAATATATATATAAGCAAAAAGTTAAATTTAAAAAACAAAATCCGGGACGTCTAGAAGGCAATAGATGAAGAAAAAAAGGTTGGCAATAGGTGTTGCCACCTATCGCCGGGAGGGTTGGCCTTGCTGCATGTAAGGCGGCAAGGCATGCTGATGGTGCAACTTTGGCTGCCAAAGATTTCAACATTTTTCATATATATACACTTACCAAATCCCATTTAGTTTTCCTTCAATTAATCGTTTTCTTTAAACATTTGGAGACGGAAAGAAAGGTTGAAAGAGCAAAATTTTGAAGAGGTTTATGGGAGAATTTTATAGAGTCATAGGAAGTTATAAGAAAAAAGCAGAAGTTAATAATATAATGTTTATTTTTGAATTTTTTAGCATTCATGAAATTTCCCGGAATTCAAAGTGAGAATTTTCAAAGGGTGTAAATTATGAAGAATTGAAGAATAAATTAGAAATTTAATATAAATATTATGTCAGGTGTTGACGATCAGCAACTGGGAGAAATTGTTGAGAGGAGCAGGAAAGGCAAGGAGGTGATCCACGGATAGCATTAAGTGCTACGTGGTAAGTTAGATTTACTTTAAGTAATCTAAAAAAATGAAATATCAAGTGATAATATTAAAATAAATTATTAGCTTATGCTTTGGTGGTAGATAAAAATTTGATTGATAGGTATGATATAAATATTGAACATGTAGAAAATTATTATGTGAAAAGAAATATTATTAGAATAATGAGTTGATTTAATAATGATAGTGATAAATAAAATTCTTGATGAGTTTTGGTTTATAAATGGATGTGATATATGAGGAGAAGAAATTAATGAAATTTATCAAGTAGAAATTCGAGAAAAAACAGGATAGTTAAATTTAATATTTGAATTCATGTTGTTTTATATTATTGTTCATACGCATATTTCATATCATTGTTCATATGCATGTGTATAAAATAAAATAACCGGGAGGGGGCCAATCTAATTGAAAAACTGTGACAACTGATATATGTTGGAAATAAAGGAAAACCGTGACAGCCGGTATATGCTGGAAATGAAAGAACCGGGAGGGGGTCAGTCTAAGATAAAAACATGTTGACATGTGGGAAGATGTTCATTAATAATAATTCAAGCATTGCATCTGTTTTATATGTTGATATTATTACTGAAGTGTTGTTGATATTATGCATTTATTTGTAAATAAATAAGTCTCACAGAGAGACAGTTATGGTGAGAAAGAAACATAGAAGTATGATATGATAAGAACTATCTAAAGGTTAGACTATATGCTATTATCCAGTCATATGAGATATAAATGATTAAATATTAAAGAGCTATTTATACAAATTGAATACTTCTAGTAAATTTAATTCACTGAGCCTGTGAAGCTTACCCCTCATTGTAAAATGATTCCAGATAGCAGACAGGACAAATAGTCTGGTGGGTTGAGAGTCCGTTGAAATCATTTTCTGTAAGCCAAGTACATTTCCACATCCTTAGACAAATGAGAAAATGAAATAAAAATTTTATTTGTAAATATTCATACATGTTACGTTGTATATTATGTTTAAGTTAATATCAGATTTATGTACCTCCCCTGTTGAGGGTTGAGGATTAAAGTAAAAAATTTTGTTAGTATTATTTTTCTTGTTTCATATATGTGTCGTGCTAGGATTTTCAAAATGTGATAACATCGTCTCGGGGGTGCCGAACCCGGGATGGGTCGTTACAGTAACCTAGTCAACTAGTTAAAGCCCCAAATTCAGCTTATTAGCAGTCTACTTCCCAATAGTTTAGCTCTCTAAAATTCAAATATTTCAAAAATAAAAATGAGTTAAATCATCATTATTTGCATAATTAACCATTAATGTTAGGACTTCTTAGAAATTCAACACCTAAACCATGGAATAATAACGGAGCACTTTAGTATTGTCAACTTCAAAAGATAGCGTTGATTTGCACCTCAATTCCAACATTTACATATTTGATAAAATAAAATAAAATAAAAAATTAGAAATGAAATTTTCAGAATTAAATCATTGAAAAAATACCCAGGTTTGACCTTGCTAAACTTCAATATAAATGTTTCAAAAATTAAGTTTAGGTATTTTGTAATTTTGTTATAATCAAATAAAAGCCAAAATACATGGTATTTTTTTATATTTTTTTATTTTGTAATTAAAAATTAAATTTCAACCAAAATTTCTTCTCCTATGTTCGATATTAATTGATATTTGTAAGCATCATAAATCTTTGCAATGACAAAATAATTTGAAGTGTGGTAACTTAACTCCAAACAAGAAGAATCTATTAACTTTCATATTTTAATAAAAAAAAATTAAAAATTGAAACAAGTTTTTTTTCTTCTCATGTTCGATATTAATAACTTAAGCCTAATATATCATTGTAATAACCAAATCGACTTGAAGTGTGGTAATTAAAGGGATCATTTCATTGATTTGGTCTTTATTTGGCAGAACCACAAGATACCGAAACTTAACTTTTGAAACTATCAAATCACATGGTAATTTTGTGTATTTTCCTTGTATAGTTCTTGTCCACTAAAATTCAACTCCAATTTCACTTTTACCTAGAAAATTTTAAAAATTATGGTAACAAAATAACTCCAATAGAACCATAAAACTTGAAACATTCAAACCATAGAATTTATATATTCACAAAATTAAACAAGTTAAATTAATACTTACATTTGAGAACTCGAATTCACATTCTAGGTTAAGATTCAAGTTTTACTTGTGCACATCCTTTTTCTTACTCTCCCTTCCCTAAACATGGCCCAAAGTTCATCTCTATGTCTCCTAATGTTTCTCTCAAATCATTGTAGGTAAAATAACTTGCCTTTTTCCTTTTCCCCGCTAGCAAGGTTTAAGTGCACTTGATACACTAAAGAATTTCTCCTTTCTTTAGCCAGATCCTTAAAAGTTAAAAGCTTAAAAACAAGTAAATAACATTTTTAATTCTCTGAATATACGTGATTTCTTATTTTAGTTCCCCAACCAAAAAAAAAATCTTAAATCATATCACCAACTCATGATTTTGTTCTATTTTGATCATACCATCAACTTTCCATCCAATTTATATGTGAAATACTATATCAACATGGTGAAGTGGTAAAGGATTGCTTAGGCTAAGATTCGCAAAACGCACAATATAAGATAAAAATGTCCAGTGCTCTAAAACGATGCCGTGGGAGAGAGTTATATAAATTATCAGTCTCTGTTGGGTGTACACTAGGGTTTGATCTAGGCGAGGTTTCACTAACGGACATGGAAGGAAAGGGTATCTCTAATTTGGGTCCCTTAATGAACCTACCTTGCGAATCTCTCGGTCTAAGCATACACCAACTGAGTTTAAGAAGTAATAAAAACATAACAAAATAATAAAAAAAATCAGAAAATTAAAAACTTAAAGAAAAGAATGATAGTACTGTCTCGTCTTAGAGTTAACAATCTTCTTTGTACTTAAGTGTGTTTCCCCGGTAATGGTGCCAAAATTTGATTACGCCCAAAGAGTAACACGATAGTTGTAGCATAGCTTTCGATTCCACAGGGAAACAAGTTAACTATAAGGAAAAGTGTAAACTTTAATATGAAACGATAAAATCTAAATAAGTAAATCTGAGTTTTTATAGTAAAGTATTATGAGGAAATTGTGTATTTGTAATGAAGAATATAATAAGGAAACAACAAGGTTCCAGGAGTCCTCCCTAGGTTTGTTGCCTTATTCCAATCTCGATTCAGTTTTTTTTATCTCGATTACAAGTTTCACATCCCAAACAAGCAATCGGTGTATATTCAATTAAAGCACATGTAAACCCTAATGTAATTGTTATGAAGTACTCTTTGATTTCAATTCAAGCACACATGACCTATCCTATAGATTTATCAAGAAGCGACAATATATCTCAATGACAATATTGTAGTAATGGACAAACCTAAAAGATAAATCTATCGGACTTAATCACATCCAAACAACTTGATATAAGAAGAGCATGACTAGACTTATATGGAGAAGAAGCATGCAATCACCAGATTAAGAAAATCTAGAATAAGAAGAACATAAAGCACAACTATCACATGAACCTAAATTCTTCTTGTTTAATCAAAGAATACTCATAAACAATGTTTTGATAATAAATCCAAATTACAACTGAATCAATAATGGAAAATAAGAACAACTACACCTAGGAATTCATCCCTTCGCCTTGCTTGGAGATTAGTTGGCCTTAGGGCTCATGCTTGAACGCCGTAATGGAGATGCTTTCTTGAGTTTTCGGCCTTCAATGATTGTCCTTTCTCAAACTCTAAGTGATCTATTTATAATGCAAAGGTCCAAGGGTGTTTTAGGGTTTAAATAATCATTAAAGTCCTAATTAGGTCCTAACTCGGAGCCCTAGCTGGTGTGGCCTTCTCTAGGCTCTGGGTGTCGCGGCCCTAACTGGTGCTGATTTGTGGAGGTTCTAGGCATCGCGGCCCTACCTTTTGGGCGTCGCGGCCCTAACTAGTGCTGTTCTGGAGGCCTGACCTTTGTCTACTAAAACTGCCATAACTTTCTCTAGAAAAATAATTTTTACAAGCCATAAAATTCCAGAAAATAAACTTTCGAATCTTTCTAAGAATATATGGCTCATCTCCTGGTTCTTCTTGCATCAATACAGTTTAATTTGCAAATATGATTGATCTGTATGGGCAATTCTGGCAATTTAATGAAACTCATTTCCAAGTGCTTGTGAACCTTCACTCCGGTGTTCATCGAGCCATTGTACTTCAATAAACGATAGCTTTTCCATCTTTTTTGAACTTAAAGTACCTGAAAATGCATTGAAATAGATTAATGATCCAAGAATGACACTTTAGAGTTGTTAAGGTATAAAAGTGCAATTCAAACCTAGATCAACCCTAAAATGCTAACAATTAAGTATTGTAAAGATGCATTTTATGACTTGATTACGCCCAAAGTATAACGCGGTTATTTGTAGTACAGCTTTTGGTGTCAATTCAACAGGGAAACAAGTTAATTACAAAAGAAGGTGTAAACTTGAACACAAATGATAAAAGATTGATTGAAAGAATATGAATTGTTGATTTTATGAAAATTGTGTGAATGATTGAATAATATAATAAAGAAACGACAAGGTTCCAGAAATCCTCCCTAGATTCATTGCTCTAATCCTAACTTGATTCAGTGGTTTTTATCTCGATTGCAAGTTTCACATCCCAAACAGGTAATCGAAAAATATTCAATTAAAGCGCATTTATAAATCCTAATGTAATTGTTATGAAATCTTCTTTTACTTTCAAGCACACATGACCTAACTTATAAATTATCAAGAGATGACGATATATCTAAACGACAATACCGCAGCAATGGACAAATCTATAAAAGAGATCTACCGGACTCAACCACACCCAAACAGGTACACATAAGAAAAGCATGACTGAACTTGTATGAAAAAGAAGTATGCAATCACCGGAGTAATAATAAATCTACTAATTAAATTAAGAATAAAACATAACAATGTTTAATGAAAATAATTCCACTACAACTGAATCAAATAAGGAAAAATAAGAACAACTACACCTAGGTATTCATCCATTCGCCTTGCTTGGAGAGACTAGCTGGCCATGGGGCTCATGTTTCCTTGAGTTACCTCCGGCCTCTCAACGATCATCCTCAGCTTGCCCTCCAAATTTATACTTTCGGATTGCTCCTAAGGGCCCTCTGGATTGCTCCTAAAGGCCCTCTGGAGTCACTCTCTAATGATTTCAGAGAACTCCGATTTATTGATTGATGCCTAAAGCTGAAGTGGATGGGGTCTTATATAGGCAAGCTCCCAGAATGCTATGTGTTTTCTGACCGATGTGGGATACTGCCCGAGTGCGATCGATCGTAGCCTTAGTGCGCTCGATCGCATGTGCACTTGATCACATGTTGGAACACTCGATCGCAGTTGCGCTGCAGAGTACTTCTTGGTCAATATGGGATGTGCGCTCGATCGCAATGCTTGTGCGCTCGATCGCATATGCGCTGCAGTGTACTTCTTGGTCGATGTGGGATGTGCACTCGATCGCAGTACAGGCAGCAATCCATCTTGTCCTTCCAGAAGCATGGGATCTTGGCATTTTAAGCAACGATCGTTTCTTTTTCTCTTTTAAACTCAAAGTACCTGAAAATTGCACTGAAATAAGTTAGTGGTCCAATAATATTGCTTTAGAGTTATTAACACATAAAAGTGCAATAAAGACCGAGATCAATCCTAAAATGCTAACAATTAACCATTGTTGAGAAGCATTTTATGACTCTCATCACAACCCCCAACTAGCTTATTGCTAGTCCCTAGCAATTCAAGTGAAAACAAGAGATGAATTCTATGGTGGGGATCAAAGTAAATGAAAAGCAATATTAGTGTTAACCATGAGTAATTCACATTTTATCTCAAAAATTTCACATAACACACGACACAAAGAATCATTAAATTTCACCCAAATCCAAAAGTAATCCAAACATCAATCTTAAAATCGTTATTGACTCTTAACATCCATCTTACCACAAACTATTAGTCCGAACACCCGGATGATTTTATGCATAACATTCATGAATACAAGTCTTGGCCTCTAAAAACATAATAATTTTCGTGACATCAATTACAAAAACAAGCTCCATATGCTTACATTTCAAACCACTCTCCACTATTGTAGAAAAATCACACTACATTGGATCAAAAGGTCTTTAATAAGCTTGTAACGTTAGGCTAAGGTAAAGGCTAAGAAAGAATGGGAAGGATTCACAAGTAAAAGAACTCAATCTCTTAGCTTTAAACACAACTACTTTAAGCACTTGATAACCTTTACTTCAACACCCAACTCTTTCAACCATTTTTCGAGCATTTCTTTCAACAAATCACCATTTTTTTCTTTTCTTTTTCTTTCTTTCTTCTTTCTTTGCCATAATTCATTTTTTTTTGGCACATAACCATTCAACTTCTTTTTCATCATTTTTTTTCTTATCTTTTCCAAAACCCCCAACTTATCTCCTTTAATGTACTTGGGTTGTGGTAGTGATATTTTTTCATATTTCCACCCTTACTCCTTTTAAGTGCTTCTCACAACATGTGTATAACTAAGTTCTTTTAAAAGAAAGGTAAGGATAAAATATTTTAAAGCTCATAAAGGTAAGTAAATGGTTTATCCAAATAAACAAGGCTCAATTTTTCTTTTCAAGTAAAAGGCTCAAATAGGTGACTAGTGATAAATATAGCAATGGTAGGTTCGAAAGGCTCAAACGGTTCAAAAATGGCCTATATCATATCCTAAGTAATGTGAATTCTAGGAATTCGCCTCAAGTGGTTATCAAGTAAGTTCTAGAGCTTGTCGAGACCGCAAAAATATTCACAAAATAATCACACATAAAATTTCTCTAAATGTTTTAGACTAATCATACAATCTTACCACAAACTAGAGTCTCAAACCAAATGAAGATTGATACTTAAATTAATTTCAAACCGAAGCAAGATTTAACTTCTTCTAACTGCTATATGCTATCTCAATTAAGCACATATCATTGACATGTGAATTAACTCTAAGACTAACACCAAGAATGCTAAAAACAAACAAAAAGGAAAATGACACCACACAGTTCAATGAAAAACATGAAAAACAGTCATAAGTTTCCTCCACCCCCAACTTAAAATAAAAATTGTCCTCAATATAAAAGCAAAAGTTAAAGAAACTCCTTTTTTGACCAAAGGTGCGTGGAGTTGAAATTTGTGCACGATCATTTGAATTTCTTCGTTTATTTGTTCCTGAAAAATAAATACGAAAATAAAACTGGAAAACAGCAAAATAGTAATAATAAACAAGAAAAAGAAATATGAAAAACAATAAAAATAAAAGGATATGTTGTGGGTTGCCTCCCATGAGCGCTAAGTTTTACGTCTTCAGCCAGACACTTTTATTCCCTCCTCGAAAAACATGAGTTGGATGCACCCACCACTGCTTCATTGCCAAATTTGGTGCTTCTATGCTTTTGGAGGGCCTCAAGGATGTCATCAGTAACATCCGCAAATTCTGGCTCGAAGTATGCTTTGGTGAATCCATGAGTGAGGGTGGACTCTAATTGATTAAGGTGCTGGACCTTTTCCATGAATGAATACATCATGTATGCTTGGTGGCTTTCGTCCACATCTTCTGATTTTTTCGTTGTTGGGATGTGTAATAACTTACCACCTACTGTCTCAATAGCATTCACCTCCTTCACATTCTGTTGCACCAGGTGCTGACCATGAGATATAGACTGAGCTTGAGAAGGGAACTTACCTCACTCAGTCACACTCAAGTAACTCATTAACTTGGACACTTGGCTCTTTATCTCTTTATGTTCTTCAACAACCTGCACAATTAAAGATTCAAGCCTTTGATTTGTCTTCCCCTGTACTTCAATAAAAGCATGTAAAATGTCTTCTAAAGAACTCCTAGAAAACACGGGCGCATGATGTGGTTCAAGATATGGTGCAGGGGGTTATGCAAGCTGCTGGTTTTCAGACTTCCAGCTGAAATTGGGGTGATTTCGTCATCCCGGATTATAGGTATTAGAGAAGGGTGCAGAAGGCTTCGTGTACATGCCTAAGGCATTACATTATTCCTTATACATCCTTCTTATCTCAACAAATGTGGGACACTCTTGGGCGAGATGATCTACCCCCGCCACACACAAAACATGGTTCAAGAGATTTGCATGATTAACCACATGTGTTGGCTTTAAGCTCTTAGTCTTTAATACGTCTAGTTCCCTAGTGAGCATCTCGACCTTAGCCTTAAGGTTATCCTCTTCCCTAAGATGGTAAATTCCACCACTATTTGGGTTCTCTATAGGTCGTGACCTATTTGTGCTCCCAGTAGCACTAGGTCCAGTCCAAGTGTGAGCTTTTTCAGTAAGCTCATTGAGGTACTCTATGGCCTCATCAGGATCTTTCTCCAAGAAACCACCATTACACATCATCTCTATGAATTGACGCTCTCTATATGTAAGTCCCTCATAAAAATAGCTCACTAAGCGCCAACTCTCATACCCATGGTGAGGGCATATACTTAATAACTCCTTAAATCTCTCCTAAGACTGATATAAGGTCTCACTGATCCTTTTGTGCAAAGGTGGAGATCTGCCTTTTTAAAACGTTGGTCTTATGTTGGGGAAAGTATTTGCTAAAGAAAACCCGAGTCATCTCAGTCCACGACCCAATAGATTGTGGTCTTAGAGAGTATAGCCAACTCTTAGCTCTATCCTTCAAAGTGAAAGGAAAGAACTTAAGCCTCACAATGTCATCGGTTTAGTCTTGACTATGAAAAGTCACGACTACTTCCTCAAACTCTCTAATGTGCACATATGGGTTTTCATTATCCAAGCCATGAAATGTAGGGAGTAATTGAATCATCCCTGGTTTAAGATCTAATTGACGAGTATTGGCTGGAAACATGATGCAGGATGGTGTAGCTGTGCGTGTAGGGTGGAGGTAATCTTGAAGTGTCCTAGCAACATTATCATTATGGTTATTGGCCATGTTAACATATTCCTCTAAATTCTCACTTGGGTTTCCATTATTGGTTGATCTAGGCGAGGGTTTCACTATCATACTCGGAATGAGAGGGTAATTCTAGTTCGGGTCCTCTAATGAATCTACCTCGCAAATCTCTCAGTCTAAGCATACACCAAATGAATTAGAGGGGAAATAAATAAAACAAAATAAATCAGAAAAATATTTACAATTCTTCTATCATCATGTCAAAAGTTGACAATCTTCTTTGTATTTAAGCACGTTTCCCCGGCAACGGCGCCAAACTTTGATTACGCCCAAAGTATAACGCTGTTATTTGTAGTATAGCTTTGGGGTGTCGATTCCACAGGGAAACAAGTTAATTACAAAAGAAGGTGTAAACTTGAACACAAATGATAAAAGATTGATTGAAAGAATCTGAATTGTTGATTTTATGAAAATTGTGTGAATGATTGAATAATACAATAAAGAAACGACAAGATTCCAAAAATCCTCCCTAGGTTCGTTTCTCTAATCCTAACTTGATTCAGTTGTTTTTATCTCGATTGCAAGTTTTGTATCCCAAACAGACAATCAGAAAATATTCAATTAAAGCGCATTTATAAATCCTAATATAATTGTTATGAAATCTTCTTTTACTTTCAAGCACACATGACCTAACTTATAAATTATCAAGAGACGACGGTATATCTAAACAAAAATACCGCAGCAATGGACAAAACTATAAAAGAGATCTACCGGACTCAACCACACCCAAACAGGTACACATAAGAAAAGTATGACTGAACTTATATGGAAAAGAAGCGTACAATCACCGGAGTAATAATAAATCTACTAATTAAATTAAGAATAAAACATAACAATGTTTAATGAAAATAATTCCACTACAACCAAATCAAATAACGAAAAATAAGAACAACTACACCTAGGGATTCATCCCTTTGCTTTGCTTGGAGAGACTAACTGGCCATGGGGCTCATGTTTCCTTGAGTTGCCTTCGGCATCTCAACGATCATCCTCAGCTTTCCCTCCAAATTTATACTTTCGGATTCCTTCTAAAAGCCCTCTGGATTGCTCTTAAAAGCCCTCTGGAGTCACTCTCTGATGATTTCAGATAGCTTCGATTTATTGATTGATGCTTAAAGCTGAAGTGGAGGGGGTCTTATATAGGCAAGCTCCCGGAATGCTATGTGTTTTCTGACCAATGTGGGATACTGCCCGAGTACGATCGATCGTAGCCTTAGTGCGCTCGATCGCATGTTGGTGCACTCGATCGCAGTTACGCTGCAGAGTATTTCTTGGTCGATGTGGCATGTGCACTCGATTGCAATGCTTGTGCGCTCGATCGCATGTGCGCTGCAGAGTACTTCTTGGTCGATGTGGGATGTGTGCTCGATTGCCTTACAGGCAGCAATCTATCTTGTCCTTACAAAAGCATGGGATCTTGGCCTTTTAAGTAACAATCGTTTCTTTTTCTCTTTTAAACTCAAAGTACCTGAAAATTACACTGAAATAAGTCAGTGGTCCAATATTATTACTTTAGAGTTATTAACACATAAAAGCATAATAAAGACCGAGATCAATCCTAAAATGCTAACAATTAACCATTGTTGAGAAGCGTTTTATGACTCTCATCATGACTCTCATCGCTTATTTTCAAGCACACACTATCGTCCTCCTGATAACCCAGCCCTTGAGGCAGGTCCTACACAACCCAGACGTCTCTGGGAGAATAGTCAAGTGGTCAGTAGAGCTCGGGGAGTTTGATATCCGGTATCACCCTCGCAAAGCAGTCAAGGGCTAGGTTCTCGCCGACTTCATCATTGAAACAACCCTCCCAATAGATGGATCTTCAAAGGGGCAAGTCTGGAGCCAGAAGGAAAACCTCCGAGGTGGACTTCCTGTGGATGAATCCTTGAACACTACTAGGAGCGGGGCAGGACTTATTTTCTGCAGCCTGGATGGATTTGTCATCGAATACGTCTTGAGGTTCAAATTCAAAGCTTCCAACAACAAGGAAGAGTACGAGTACCTACTTGCAGTCTAAAACTGGCCAAGGTGCTGACCACTGAGATCTTGGACGTGTACAGTGACTCGCAAGTAGTGGTAAGTCAGATTACGGGGGACTTCGAGGCCCGAGGAAAAAAAATGCCCGCTACCTTGAAAAGGTGAGGGAACTCATCGCCAAGTTTAAGATGTTCCAAATAACTCAAGTCCCACGGGCTGAAAATTCTAAAGCAAACGCCTTGGCTCAACTAGCCTCTTCCCGATATCTCGAACCAACTCAAGTTGTATATCTCAAGACCCTCATCATTCCGAGCATTGATAAAGCTCCAGTATTGCCAGTAGTGGAAGGAGAAACATGGATGGACCCGATCCTCTGGCACTTGAAAAATGGAGAAGTCCCCAAGAAAAAGAGCAAAGCAAGGAAGCTAATCTCTTGCGTATCTTGATACACAGTCATGGATGGATAGCTGTATGAAAGGACCTTAACCACTCCTTACCTAAGGTGTCTTAATCCCATCGAATCTGACTACACCCTTTGGGAAGTCCACCAGAGGATATACGAAAATCACCTCGAGGGACGGACCTTCTCCTTCAAGGTTCTTCGACAGGAATACTACTGGCCTGGAATGAAGAAAGACGCCATAGATTTGGTCCAAAAGTGCAAAAGCTACCAACAGTACTCTCATGTGCCCCACCAACTGGCCAACCCTCACCTTGATCACGAGTCCTCTCCTCTTCGCCATGTGGGGAATGAACATACTCGACCCTTTAACCGAAACCTCTGGACAAAGAAAACATCTCATTGTATGCATCGACTATGTCACCAAGTAGGTCGAAGCGGAATCACTGACCAGCATAACGGATCATCAAACCCAAAACTTCATCCGGAAGTTCATCGTGTGTTGATTCGGCATACCCCGGGTACTAATCACCGATAACAGTTAGCAATTTGATAGTATCCGATTCAAGACATTCTGCAAAGACCTCCACATCGAGCACTGATTCTCATCAGTTGGATACCCACAGGCTAATGACCAAGCCGAGGTAACCAATAGAATGCTTCTGCAAGGCATCAAGAAAAGACTTGTCGAGGCAAATAAACAATAGACCGACCGGCTCCCCAATGTCCTCTGGGCGTATCTGACGACTGCTCGAACTCCCACAGGGAAAACCCTATTCTTCATGGCATACGACTCAAAAGTAGTTATCCCTCTTGAAATCGGGGTACCCTCGATGCACGTGCAACACTTTGAGTAAAGTAATAACAAGAATGCCTTGCGAATGAACACTGACTTGATTGATGAAGCCCGAGACAAAACATAAATCTGTTTAGCTGCATATCAATAGAGATCAGCTTGGTACTACAACTCCTGAGTTCAAAACAGAAACTTCAGGCTACACGACCTCATCCTCCAGAAGAACGAAGTATCTCGTCCTCGAGAAAATGGGAAGCTCGTTCCCAACTGGGTAGGCCCATATTGGATCAGAAAAGTATGCTGAGCAGGCACCTTCGAACTAGAGGAATTAAGTGGCAAGTCTATCCCGTGTACTTGGAATGCGAAAAATCTCCGTAAGTTCTATTAGTAATCCTACCCCAAGCTAGACCCGCGCCGGCTCATCAATTTAGAATGTAAAAAAGTAAAGAAAAGTAAAAAAAAGGCTCGGGTTCATAAAATTAAAAGTTTCATTAAAGTTATATTACAAAAATTGGCTCTATCAGCCCTAATATACAACAAGAACAAGAAAAAAAAAAAACTATCCTACTCCTCTCTAGAAGGCTTAACCTCGAGTGCCTCTCCAAACCCATCTTCTCAGCATTCTCAGCCCTAGTAATGACCCTTCTCTTCCCTTGAGAACTTCAACTCGAGACAAGAAAAATCAATCTCTGGGAAGAGGGCCTCAACCTTCATCTTGGCTTCATAGAAGCCTTCGAGGAATTGCCCCCTGGCCTCCTCCATAGGGCCTCATCGAATGAGTCAGTTTCTCTGAAAGTGGCCAGGGCCTTTTCTGCGGCCTTTAGTGTAGCCTCAGCTACTCCCTCCCTCGCCTGCCACTCAAAATTGAAGGTTGTATCCCTCTCAGCTCTAAGGGACTCCTCGGCCAAGCGCTGGAGGTCTCTCTCTTTGACAGCCTCCTCCCTGGCCCTTTCGGTTGCGTCTATGGAGGTCTAGAATTTCCAGACGATCTCCTGGCTCTCGTCCAGCTTCTACTGACACTTTCCCAGCTTCTCCCTAATGTCTAGGCAGTGGCAAGAGAGTATGCTAAGAAGCACGCTGGTTTGAAACAAGCACAAAAAGACGTCAGAAAAAATAGTTAGAGAAAAAAACCGAAATCGAGAAAGGAAGGAAAATAGTTTACCTGAGAGGTCATAGCCTCAACTGTGGAGCAAAGCCCTTCTAGGGGCTTCTAAGAGATCTCTAGCATATCACAGGGAGGGATCCCCATGATTAGGTGCTCTCGGGCTACCCTAGGGTGGGCAAAGACCGAGTTGTCGACCTTCAACGTCCACCGTGGTGTGAAGGGAGCAGCAGGAGTAGGCGCCCCTGATAAGAGCTATAAAATGCACCTCAACAATGTTTGATTGTTAGTATTTTATGATTCTTCTCGGTCTATATTGCACTCTTGTGTGTTGATAACTCTTAAGGATTATTATTGGATCACTAACTTATTCTAGTACAATTTCAGGTATTTTGAGTCCAAAAAGGAGAAGAAGCACTAGGTTTCCATGGACGACGAAGCATAGAAGTGGTTGTGGAAAGGCAAAGCATGAAGAAAATCAGCAAAAAGGCCAGCACCGCGGTGCTCCTCAACAGCACCGCGGTGCCCAGAAACTCGCCCAATCCAGAATATGCCTAGCACTACGGTGCTCCCCTGCAGCACCGCAGCGCGCACCCGGATTTGCATCTCCGAGTTAGACTTGAATTAAGGTTTTTAAACATTAGAATAAACCCAAAAACACCCTTGGACTCCTGTACTATAAATAGGATACTTGGGGTTTAAGAGACACAAGATCTTGGCTGAGAAGGAAAGCCCAGAAAACTCAAAGCAACAGCTCATCCACAAAAGTGTTTAGCCATGAACACCATGGCTAACTAACTTCCTAGCAAGGCAAATGGATGAATCCCTAGGTGTAGTTGTTCCTATCTACCCTTATTTGGTTCAGTTGTAATAAGAATTTATTGTCAATCATTGTCATGATTTACTTCTTTATCTAATTATAAGATTTTATTTATTCCAGTGATTGTCTCTTTTTCCTTGATATAACTTTAGTTATGCTTCTCTTATATCAAGATTATTGGGTATAATTGAGTTCGGTAAATCTATCCTTTAGGTTTGTCCATTACTGCAATATTGTTGACAAAGATATATTGTTGTTTCTTGATAAGCCTATAAGATAGATCATATGTGCATGAATCGAAAATAAGGAATATTTCATTACGATCATATGAGGGTTTATACATGTTCTCATTAAGTATTTGTCGACTACATGTTTGGGATGTGAAACGTACAATCGAGATAAAAAATAACTGAATCAAGTTAAGATTAGGGCAACGAACCTAGGGAGGATTCTCGGATCCTTGTTTTCCCTCTATCATATTTTACAACCTACACAATTGCTTCATCATCAATTTTAGATTCTTTACTTATTTTGATTATATCGTCTCATATTAAGGTTTACATCGTTCTTTATAGTTAACTTGTTTCCCTATGGAATTGACACCCCAAAGCTGTGCTACAACAATCGCGTTACTGTTTTGGACGTAATCAAATTTTGGTGCCGTTGCCAGGGAAACACGCTTACTCATAAGGAAGTTTGTCAACTCTAAGACAAGATGGTACTATCTTTCCTTTATATTTTGATTTTTTCCTTTATTTTGTTTTGTTCTATCTGTTTTCTTTAAAATCAGTTGGTGTATGCATAGACAGAGAGATTCGAGAGGGAGATTCATTAAGGGACTCAAAATAGAGATACCTTTCCCTTACACGTCCGTTAGTGAAACCTCACCTAGTTGAAACTCTAGTGTTCAGCCCACAGAAAATTTAGAAAAATTTGTTAACATGGCTGAAAACCCTAACGAAAATGTTGCTAGGACACTCAAAGACTATCTACATCCTATCCGGATAGCCACACCATCGTGTATTATGTTTCCAGCCAACACTCGTCACCAAGACTTTAAACTGGGGATGATACAATTACTCCCCACTTTTCATGGCCTGGAAAACGAAAACCCATATATACACATTAGAGAAGCTGAGGAAGTAGTTGCGACTTTCCATAGTCAAGATGCAACCGATGATATTGTGAGACTCAAGTTTTTTTTCTTTCTCCTTGAAGGATAAAGCTAAGAGTTGGTTATACTCGTTGAGATCACAATCTATTGGGTCATGGAATGATATGACCCAAGTCTTTTTTAACAAATACTTCCCTCAACATAAAACTAATGCATTGAAAAGACAAATCTCCACTTGCATAAAAGGAAAACGAGACTTTGTATCAGTCTTGGGAGAAATTTAAAGAGCTGTTAAGTATGTGTCCACACCATGGGTATGAAAATTGGCGCATAATGAGCTATTTCTATGAGGGTCTTACCTATAGAGAGCGCCAATTTATCGAGATGATGTACAATGGAGAATTTCTGCAAAAAGACCCTGATAAGGCTTTTGAGTACCTCAATGAGCTTGCTGAAAAAGCTTACACATAGGCTGGACCTAGTGCTACTGAAAGCATAAATAGGTCATGACCTATAGGAAACCCTAGTGTTGAAGAAATCTACCATCTTAGGGAAGAGGATAATCTTAAGGCCAAGGTCGAGATGCTTACTAGGGAGTTAGAAGCACTGAAAACTAAAAAACCAATACACATGGTTAATCAAGCCGAACCTTTAGAACCATGTTTTATGTGTGGTGGGATTGATCATCCTACTCAAGATTACCCCACATTTGTTGACATGAGAGGGATGTACGAGGAACAATGTAATGCCTTAGGCATGTACAAGAAGCCTCAAGCACCCTTCTCTAACACTTACAATCCGGGGTGGCGAAATCATCCCAACTTCAGCTGGAAATCTAAAATCCAGCAGCATGCATAGCCCCCTAGATCATACCCAGCACCTTATCATCCACCCTCATCCTTTAGGAACTCTCTAGAATACACCTTACATGCTTTCATAGAAGCACAAGGTAAAACAAACCAGAGGTGTGAGGCATTAATTACATAAGTGGTTGAGGAGAAGAAAGAAATAAAGAGCCAAGTGTCTAAATTAATGGGCTCCTTAAATGTGACTGAGCGAGGTAAGTTTCCTTCCCAAGCTCAGTCCGCACCTCATGGTCAACAATGAATAAATCTGAGGATGTGGAAAAGAGTCAAACTAATAGTGAAGCCGAGTTGCTTAAAGACCCTAAAATGACCAAAAATCTTGTTAAGGCACCATTCCCCCAAGCCTTAAAATCCAAAAAAACTTCTGGAAATAAATAATGAAATCCTTGAGAACTTAAGGCAAGTGAAACTTAATCTTCCTCTTTTGCATGTGATTAAACAAGTCCCTAACTATGCAAAATTTCTCAAGGATTTATTCACCATTAAGAGGAAACACCATGTCAAGAAAACAACATTCCTAACTAAGCAAGTTAATGCGTTAATTGAGCAAAGAATTCCCCCAAAATACAAAGATCTGGGCTGTCCTACCATTACTTGTAGCATTGGAAATCATGAGATTGGACAAGCCTTGCTAGATTTAGGAGTTAGTGTAAACCTGATGCAATTCTCCATTTATTTACAGCTGGGGTTAGGAGAAATCAAACCAACCGGTGTGGTATTGCAATTGGCTGACCGTTCAGTCAAAGTACCCCGGGGTGTGGTAGAAGATGTTTTGATTCAAATTGATAAATTTTACTATCCTGTTGATTTCTTAATTCTTGATACTACTTCTGCTGTTGACACTAACTCTAAAATCTCTTTGATTTTGGGTAGACCTTTCCTTGCTACTGTGAATGCTCTAATAAATTTTAGGAATGGACTCATGAAACTATCCTTTGGAAACATGACACTTGAAGTAAATATTTTCAATGCTGCAAAGCAACCTAGAGATGAGGACGAACACCACCAGCTTTACATGATTGAGTCACTCATAAATGAGAGAGTTTCCTTAGCTCATGATTATGATCCTCTTAGGAATTTTCTTGTTAATTCTGAGATAGATTTATTTGATGATAAAATAGATATGATTGATATTTGTGTTGTTGTTGACAAATCTCAGAATTATAGTAATCGGGCATGGCAACCAAGGTTTGAGCAACTGCTCGAAAGACGCAAGATACAAGTCCCCTCAAGTGTGGAAGTACCTAAGGTCGAACTAAAGCCGCTACTTAAGGGCTTAAAACATACTTTTCTTGGTCCAGGTGATACCTTTCCTGTTATTATTTCTTCTGAATTATCTTAGACTCAAGGTGAGAAACTACTTCAAACTTTGAATGCACACAAATCAGCCCTAAGTTGGAGCATGGCTGATTTAAAGGGAATTAGTCCCCTAATCTGCTCCCATAAAATAAAATTGGATGAAGGAGCTAGTCCTTGTAGAGACCCTCAACGTAGGCTTAACCCCACTATGAAAGAAGTAGTGAAAAATGAAGTGCTGAAATTGTTAGATGCGGGTATTATATACCCTATAGCTGATAGTAAATGAGTAAGTCCTACACAAGTCGTCCCTAAAAAGTTTGGAGTCACGGTAGTAAAGAATGACCTAGGAGAGCTAGTCCCTACCAAACTTGTGACCGGGTGGCGTATGTGCATCGATTACAGAAAATTAAATGCTGCCACCCGAAAAGACCACTTCCTACTCCCTTTTATTGATCAAATTCTTGAGCGTGTAGCTGGTCATCCCTTTTACTATTTTCTAGATGGTTATTATCAAATAGAAATTGCATTAGAAGACCAAGAAAAGACCAATTTTACATGTCCTTTTGGCACCTATGCTTTTCGCATAATGCCATTTGAATTATGTAATGCTCCTGCTACTTTTCAACGCTGCATGATGAGTATTTTTAGTGACATGGTTGAAAGTTGCATGGAGGTTTTTATGGATGACCTAACTATTTTTGGATCTTCATTTGAAGCATGCTTAAAGAATTTAGAAAGAGTATTAATTCGTTGTGAGGAAAAAAAATTGGTTTTAAATTGGAAAAAATACCATTTCATGGTACCATCCGGCATTGTCTTAGGGCATATTATCTCTTCTAAAGGAATAGAGGTTGATCAATCTAAGATTGAATTAATCTCTAAATTGCCTACACCTAAGACAATAAAGAATGTGAGGTATTTCCTTGGTCATGCTGGTTTTTATAGGAGGTTCATACAAAATTTTTCAAACATATCTAGACCACAATGTGCCCTCCTAGTTAAAGACACTCCCTTGGAATGGACAGGAACTTGTCAAGAAGCATTCCAAATGCTGATCGACAAGCTTACTTTCACACCTATAATGTAGTCACCAGATTGGACTTTGCCTTTTGAAATCATGTGTGATGCTAGTGACTACGTTGTAGGTGCTGTTCTTGGACAGCAAAGAGAGGGAAAACCATTTGTCATTTACTATGCTAGTAAAACTTTAAATAGTGCTCAAATGAACTACTCCACAACTGAAAAAGAGTTACTAGTTGTAGTATTTGCTTTAGACAAATTTTGTGCTTATTTAATTGGTTCTTCTATTCTTATTTTTACAGATCATGCAGCCCTCAAGTACCTTCTTACAAAGAAGGATGCTAAAGCACGACTAATAGGATGGATCCTTCTCCTACAAGAATTTGACATCACCATCAAAGACAAAAAAGGAGTGGATAATATAGTGGCTGATCATCTTTCGAGACTTACTTTCGAGGACACTTGTGATGAAATGCCAATTAAGGATGATTTTCCCGATGAGCAATTACTATCCATTTTTTCTCTACCATGGTTTGCTCACATCGTAAATTATTTGGCTACAGGTGAGATACCAATGGATTGGAGCACTCAAGACAAGAGGAAATTCTTATACAAGGTACATAATTTCTATTGGGATGACCCCTATCTTTTCAAGTATTTCCCTGACCAAATTCTAAGGCGTTGCATCCCTAATGAAGAGATTGCAAGTATCTTAGAATTTTGTCACTCCTAAGCTTATGGAGGCCACTTTTCAATGAAAAAATACCGTTGCAAAAATCTTGCATTGTGGATTTTATTGGCCTTCTTTGTTTAAAGATACAAACACCTACTGTCGCTCATGTGAAAGGTGTCAAAAGTTAGGAGTTGTGTCCCGTCGAAATATGATGCCCTTAAACCCTATTTTAGTAATTGAAATCTTTGATTGTTGGGGCATTGATTTTATGGGACCCTTTCCTCCTTCCTTTGGATACCAATATATCATTGTGACAGTAAATTATGTATCTAAATGGGTAGAGGTAGCAGCTTGCCGAAGCAATGATAATAGAACGATAATCAAATTTCTTAAAGAAAATGTGTTATCTCAATTTGGTACACCACGTGCTATAATTAGTGATCGAGGTACACATTTTTGCAACCGTTCTTTTGAAGATTTAATGCGAAAATATGGGGTGTTACATAAAATTTCTACTGCCTATCATCCTCAGAATAGTGGACAAGTAAAGCTCGCTAATAGGGAAATTAAACAAATTTTAGAAAAAAACAGTTAACCTGGATCGCAAGGATTGGTCATTGAGACTTGTTGATGCACTTGGGGCCTATCCTACTGCTTTTAAAACACCCTTAGGCATGTCACCTTATAGGCTTGTTTTTGGAAAGCCTTGCCACTTACCCATGGAGCTCGAGCATAGAACTTATTGGGCCATCAAGTCTTTTAATTTTGACATAGGAGAGGCGGGTAAGCTTAGGAAGTATCAACTGAACGAGTTAGAGGAATTAAGAAACAATGCTTATGAGAACTCTAGAATCTATAAGACCAAGATGAAAGCATTCCATATAAGAAAATTTTGAGGAAAACATTTAAACCCAATGATCGGGTGTTCTTATATGATTCTAGACTCCATAAGCATCCAGGAAAACTTCAGTCAAGATGGACCGGTCCTTTTATCGTAAAACATGTTTTTGAAAATAGAAAGGTGGAGATTGAGGACACTAAGGACGGTTGAATCTTTAAAGTGAATGGTCGGTGCCTTAAGATCTTAATCAATAGGCCAGATCCGGAGGTGGAAGACATTCCACATATGGATCCGGTCTATTTCCCTTAACTTTACCACACAGGTACGTTTTCATTATTTTTTCTTTTGATTTGTTTATTTTGTTTTTAATTACATTTTATTCAATCTCAATTGTTAGTTTTTTTTCCTTAAGTTTAATTTAATTTTTAAGATTTACTTTTTAACTTTATTTTATTTTTTTATTCTGTTGGTAACCAAGAACATAATTTTTGGGCACCAGTGTGCACCGCGGTGCTGCGATGCTCCTCAGCAGCACTGCGGTGCCCAATACTAGGATCAGCAGCACCATGCCCAGCACCGTAGTGCCCAAAATCAAGCTCTGCAGCACTAGGCCCAGCACCGCACCGCAGCGCACAGCACAACACACAATGCCAAGCCCAACACGCCGAGCCCAGCACCGCAGCACACTGCACGGCGCTAGCTCGAGCCCAGCACCTACCTAACCCTAATTCTGCATTATAAAAGCCATTTTATAGGCAGCATACTACCTCCTCTCTCCTCTTTGAAACACATCCTTACTTGCTCAATCACTTGCACTCAAAACTTTCTTGATTATACATCATTTCTTACTAAATTGCTCACTTTTGTTGCTGATTTTGCTAGCACTCTCTCTCTAATGCTTGGTTATAAGAAGACCATTGGGTTCATCAAGAACACTTCAAGAGATAGATAGTTTTTCTTCTCTCCACCATGGACATCAAGTAAGACCACTTTCTTCCATTTTATTGTGAATTTGTGCTATTTAGTGGTTATATTTTGCCTTAAGTCTATTATTTTCAAATTTTGATTTCCATGGCACCTAAGACCAAGAGACCTAGGGGGAGACCACAACAAGAGTATGATAAGAAAAAATTTGTGAGTTTTGAAGAAGGTGAGAGATATATTAGTATGTTGCAAAGTCGAAAACCCATTCCTGAAAGAGGATTCAACATCACCGAGAGGGGAAATCCGACCTTATTTAGAATGATTCTAGATAGGAATTGGGTCATATTTACAAGACAACCCTGTCACTCCCTTCCAAATTTGGTTAGAGAATTTTACGCAAATGTGCTAGAGCATAGGAATGGTGAAGTGAGAGTGAGAGGACAAATAGTCTCTTTTAGCAGCACTTCCATTAACAAATTCTATGGATTACCTGACATTAAGCATAGTGAGTATAGTTTATATGTGGCCACCATCAATTATGAAGAGATTTGCACTACCCTTTGTATTCCGGGCACTACATGGAAAATGATGGGTGATCTCCCTGTCACTTTGCCCGGTACTTCTCTCAATGCCACTGCTAGGGCTTGGAAATATTTTATATGTCAGAGGATGATGCCTGCTTTACATTATAGTTCCTTGACTGTTGAGCGAGCTGTGTTAGTCTATGCAACTTTAATAGGAATGACTATCGATGTCGGCCAAGTCATACATGATTCAATCAAACACACTATTAGACAAAAGCTCAGACTATATTTTCCTTCTTTAATAACCCAATTGTGCATCCAAGTCGGAGTCCAATACAGCCCTAATAAAGAGGCCCAGGAACCCAAAAGACCCACTGATGATAACTTGTTAACACAGATTAAAGCCTCAAGGCCGCCAATTCCGAGAGAAGGAGCAGCCTCTGCTGATCATTTTTCTTCCTCTAGGCCTTTCACTATTGTCGAGTGCTTTGAGCGTCTAAAGAGTCATTTTGATGAGCATCAGAAATTGTTGCTTGATAGGATAGATCGGCAAGACAGATTCTTGGCTCAGCAGGTCGATTATCAAGCCGGGGTTTATTCTTCTTTTGGTCAGATGTGCCACTACCTTGCCTCCTCTTCTGGTTGTAATATGGATCACTTCCCTACTATGCCACCCTATCCGAGTTCATTTTTTGATCCCACTCCCGAGGAAGGTGAAGAGAATGAAGAGAAAAAAGAGGATGAAGAGGAGGATGAGAATTTAGAGGATTAGTTTTAGGTCATTTGGTTTGTTTGTTTATTTTGTTTGTTTAGTATGTTTTCATTTCGGTTTCTTTCTTTTTATTTTATTCTTTGTACTAACCTAACATATGGTGAGAGTCTTAAAGGTACACCAAAGTTGTTTTCTCTTTGTTTTCTTGTTCTATGCTGTAGATTAGAATTTCAGCAAGAAGAATGGTAAGCATTTCACCTGGTAGTACACATTTTCCAGCACCTATGCACTCATGCTTACAAAAGAGAGTTCTTCTTTACTTTCTCTTTAAACATTGAAGACAATGCAAATTTTAAGTTGGGGGTGGAGGAAACGTATTTCTTTAAATTGTTTGGTGTTACCTTCACTTACCTTCTATTTTAAGCATGATTTGTGTTTGTCTTGGATGTAATTCACATGTCAATGATATAAGCTTAATTAATATAACATACAGCATTTAGAAGAAGTTAAATTTTGTTTCAATTCGAAAATACTTTAAGTGTCAACCTTGATTTGGTTAGTAACTCTAGTTTGTGGTAAGATTGTATGATTAATCTTAAGCACTTAGAAAATTTTTATGTGTGATTATTTCGTGAATGTTTTTACGGTCTTGGCAAGCTCTAGAACTTATTTAATTACCACTTGAGGAAAATTCCTAGAATGCACATTACTTAGGATATGATATAGGCCATTTTGGACCGTTTGAGCCTGTCAAAACCTACCATTGCTACATTTACCACTATTCACCAATTTGAGCCTTGATTCTTTAGAATAGCCTATTTACTCACCTTTATGAGCCTAAAGAGAATATTCTATCCTTACTTTTCTCTTCAAAGAACTTAGCTATACACATTTATTGAGAAGCACTTAAAAGGAGTAAGGATGGAAATATGGAAACCATAACCCAAGAACACTAAAGGAGATAAGTTGGGGGTTATGGAAAAAAAAATAAGCCTTAAAGAGGTGAATGGTCTTATGCCAAAATAGAAAAGAAAAAGAAAAGTGAATTATGGCAAAGAAAGAAGAAAAGAAAAGAAAAGTGGTGATTTGAGAAAAATACGAAAAAAATGGTTGAAAAAGTTGGGCGTTAAAGTAAGGTTATCTAGTGCTTAAAAGTGGTTGTGTTTAAAGTTAAGAGATTGAGTTCTTTTACTTGTAAATCCTTCCCATCCTTTCTTAACCTTTACCTTAGCCTAACATTACAAGCTTATTAAAGACCTATTGATCCAATGTAATGTGATTTTTCTACAATAGTGGAGAGTGGTTTGAAAAGTAAGCCTATGGAGTTTGTTTATGTGATTGATGTCACACAATTTGTTATGTTTTTAGAGACCAAGACTTGTATTCATGATTTTTATGCATAAAATCATTCGGGTGCTCGAATTAATGGATTGTGGTAAGACGGATGTTAAGAGTCAATAACAATTGCAAGATCGATGTTTGGATTATTTTTGGATTTGAGTGACATTTGATAAATCCTATGTGTTGTATGTTGTGTGCAATGTTTGAGACAAAAGTGAAATACTTTTGGTTAACACTAGTAGTGCTTTACTTTGTTTTTGACTCCCACCATGGAATTAATCACTTGTTTCTTCTTGAATTGCTAGAGACTTGCAATAAGCTAGTTGGGGGTTGTGATAAGAGCCATAAAATGCACCTCAACAATGTTTGATTGTTAACATTTTATGATTCTTCTCGGTCTATATTGCACTCTTGTGTGTTGATAACTCTTAAGGAATATTATTGGATCACTAACTTATTCTAGTACAATTTTAAGTATTTTGAGTCCAAAGAGGAGAAGAAGCGATTGTTGTTTAAAAGCACCGAGGTTCCATGCACGACGAAGCATAGGAGTGGCTGCGGAGAGGCAAAGCATGAAGAAAATCAACAAAAAGGCCAGCATCCCGGTGCTCCTCAACAGCATCATGGTGCCTAGAAACTTACCCATTGTGAACAACCAGCCAGCACTACGGTGCTCCTCAACAGAACCGCGGTGCCCAAAAGCTCGCCCAATCCAGAATATGCCTAGCACCGCGATGCTCCCTTGTAGCTCCGTAGCACGCACCCGGATTTGCATCTCTGAGTTAAACTTGAATTAGGGTTTTTAAACATTAGAATAAACCCAAAAAACACCCTTGGACTCTTGTACTATAAATAGGATACTTGGGGTTTAAGAGACACAAGATCTTGGAGGAGAAGGAAAGCCCAGAAAACTCAAAGCAGCAGCTCATCCACAAAAGTGTTTAGCCATGAACACCATGGCTAACTAACTTGCTAGCAAGGCGAAGAGATGAATCCCTAGGTGTAGTTGTTCCTATCTACCCTTATTTGGTTCAGTTGTAATAAGAATTTATTGTCAAAAATTGTCATGATTTACTTCTTTATCTAATTATAAGATTTTATCTATTCCGGTGATTGTATTTTTTTTCTTGATATAACTTTAATCATGCTTCTCTTATGTCAAGATTATTGGGTATAATTGAGTTCGATAAATCTAGCCTTTAGGTTTGTCAATTATTACAATATTGTCAACAAAGATATATTTTCGTTTCTTGATAAACCTATAGGATAGATCATATGTGCATGAATTCGGAAATAAGGAGTATTTCATTACGATCATATTAGGGTTTATACATGTTCTCATTTAATATTTGCCGATTGCATCTTTGGGATGTGAAACGTGCAATCGGGATAAAAAAAACAACTTAATCAAGTTAGGATTAGGGCAACAAACCTAGGGAGGATTCTCGGATCCTTGTCTTCCCTCTATCATATTTACAACCTACACAATTACTTCATCATCAATTTCAGATTCTTTACTTATTTTGATTATATCGTCACATATTAAGGTTTACATCTTTCTTTATAGTTAACTTGTTTCCCTATGGAATCGACACCCCAAAGTCATGCTACAACAACCATGTTACTATTTTGGGTGTAATCAGCCCCCAAGACGAAGATAGGATCTGAGATAGCTCGACTGGGGGGCCCGTCAGTGAAACTCTCAGCTTGAGAGAAGGCCTCTTAGGGCTCTCCATTGCAAGAGGGATGGGATAAGACACCCCAACCCTCTTCTTTTGTCCTTGGGTCGAGGTCGAGTCCTTCCTCTCAGAAGCCCTCTTCCTCTCATTGACCATCTTCTTGACCCTCTCCTTGGCTTTGGCTACCAACTCTATCTCTGCACAAGGGAAAAACATTAGTAAATCAAAATATGGGATAAGTGAATAAGAGTTAACTAAAAACAAAGGCAAGATTACCATCCTCCATATTCGCCATAGGGCAGACTTGGTAAAGACCGCGCCTTGCAAGCTCTTCATTGTCCTAAAGAACTTCTACATCCAGAGGCACAGCCAATATTTCTTTCAACATCTCCTACTCTCAGTGCAAGAGGTACGACTTCTTGCACTTGCCCGTACGGTCAAGACTCCAGTAGAGGGGGACATTGAAGCTCTTGGCACTTTGAACATAGAAGAACGATTTCTTCCATTTTTTGATGGAGGATGGCTTCTTCTTCAGTATCCTCTTCTTAGCCCTCAAGCTGACCACGATCCACCCGGTCTCCCTGTGCTTGCATATCTGGAAGTGGGCTTGAAAACGTTGATGTTCATCACGTCGCCCACTTCCATACAAACGGCTATGAAAGACGTAATGAGCCGCACTGAGTGGGCACCAATTGGCACAATGCTATACCGAAGTATCTTAGCACCGTGTAGAAGAAAAGGTGAAGGGGAAACTTAAGGCTGACCTTCATGTGTTATTCGTAAATGCACAACTCATAAGGCATATGGCTGAGGAGAGCATCGCATGCCCTCTCACCACCCTCTGGTGTCTTAAGGGCATACTCTACCGAGATACGGTAGACCCTCCTTATTACTTGAAGCTGCCCCTCTCCCACTATACTAGGCACCGAGTTAGCCACGAACAACCAATCTCATCCTTCTCCTTCTCCAAGGCCATATCCCCCTAATCTCTGCTAGGGTATGTGTAGACTAAGGTTTCAACCCAAAAGGGGGTGAATAGGGTTTATAAAAACTTTTCTAATTAATTGCAAGTTTATAAAAACAAATAAATCAACAAGTATGTTATTGGAAATCACCTTAACAAGATACCCATGTGGTGATCTTCCAAACATCCAAGTCTAGAATGACTTGTAGAAAGAAATACAACAATCAAACACAAGAACAGAAAATCAAAGAAAGAAAGAAGACAAGAAATTGTTATCGAGGTTCAGCAATGTGCCTACGTTCCCATGAGTTCCTCTGAACTCTCTACACTAAATCAAATGGTTCTTTACAAATACAGCAATCCTCTTTAAGAAGCTCAAGTTCTTGAAGAAACAAAGAAGAGAAGAAATGAAGAAGACAAAAATTAACAATGCTCTCTATCTAATCTAGACTTCTCTCTCTTTCACAACCAGCCTCATTATAATGAGTCCCTCTTGTGTTTATGTTTCTCACACAATTCTCTCTTGTATTACAATTGATCTCAAAGTTTTGCACAAACTTGTGTTGTTCTATCTATATGGAAAAATGAAGCTAGGGAACCTCTTATATAGTCACCCAATTTTTGTTCATTCTTGAGATTCAATCTTCACTCTTAGATCTTGATAACCACTTAACTATGGCTCTCCATCATTCCTAAGTGGTGCTGTGCATTTTAACCTTGCACCCACGCACTTAAGAGGGGGTTAAAACATGTTGTCCATGTGTGCTGCAGTGTGCTTGGCACCTAGGCACTCAATAGAGCGCAGTGCAGCACTGGGCAGAGTCTTCTTACAACACATTCTGGGTAGTGCGGCGCTGGTGGGGAGCAGTGCGGCGCTGGTGCGCTTCAAGTAGCATACCTTCTGGATGGTGCAGCGCTGGAGGGGCGGGGTGTAGTGCTAGCATGCTTCAGGAGACCTCCATTCTGTGAGGTGCGGCGCACACTGATGCTGTCCCTTCACCCAGCTGTGTGCACACTCCTTCAGCTTGTGTGCAAAAGTGCACACACTAGTGTGCCTACCCTTACCTTGCTCCAAAGTGATGCACACACTTGTGTGCAGTCCTTTAACTTACTGTAATTTAATACTCCAACCTTGGTTTGGAATTTAACCATCTTTGAACCATGTTTAGACATGTTTAAACCTTAGACAAATACCAATACATATAAACAAAAGAATTTAAGGAATAGAAGATGCAAACTCAGTTTATAGTGGTTTGGCAATATCGGATTCATTCCAACCCTACATCCACTCTCTTCAAGGAACCTCCTTGAAGAAATCCACTAAAACTCTTAGTCATGCAACTTCACGGGTGTTGCACAAACCTTACAAACAGTCCCTTCCTCTTGGAAGCTTATCCCTTCATCTCAAAAGCCAATGCCTTTACAATAAAAATGAGTTGTTGTAAAGTAAACGGTAGAGAGACAGCAATGAATACTTATACAACTGAATAATATCTCTCTTTCAAGGTAAAAGTTGAAGAATGGCCCAACAATAAATATTTTAAAACTTGTGTGCATTAATGAGTAAAAACTTGATTGAATGTGTAATCTCCTCTATTTAAATGCTCAATCGAGTGCATTTATATAGCTTTGAATTAATATGACCATTTTGTACTGACTTAGAATGTTTTGGTGCATTAAGTGCTCAAGTCTCGTGTTTTAACAGTCATATTTTTTGAATTACCAGTCGACTGGGTTAAGTGAAAAGTCTCACTTTTAAGGCTGTGGAGTGTACAAGTCGACTGGGTCAAGTGTACCAATCGACTAGGGACATTCTGTCCAATATACCAGTCAACTGGTATGAAGCACCCAATCGACTAGGACACACTGTCCTATATACCAGTTTTCTGGTATAAGTACCCGATCGATTGGATTGCCCTTCAACCCAGTTTTTCATGCTTTGAAATGTTTTTGACTTATAAATGTTTGAATGAATAGTTTTGTTAAAAGACTTTTTTCAAAATGATCCATAAGACAAGCTAGTTACCTGAACAAGTGAGATTTACAACTTGTTTCAATACCTTATGCCTATACTAGATCTTCTGTCTTGACTTGGTGCCTGATTCGGGTTGAGTTCTTGTATCTTGATTCTTGGCTGTATGTTTTTATCATTTAAAACACTTAGATAATACTGTTAGTATAATTAGAGTTGTGTTTTGTCATCATTACAATTTAGATGAGGGTCAACAATCTCCACCTTTTTGATGATGACAAAACAAATTAGAGAAAACAGTTTTAAAAACTAAGTGTTAGGTTTTTTTGAAAAATTGGGTAAAGTTTCATCTTTTTTTTTAATAAAACCAACCTATAAACAGTTCAAATATAGTTTATATTCAATCCGACCAAGCAACCCAAGATCTAGTCTTATACAACATGTCTTTTGGAGCAATGTTCTCCCTAAATCTATGCACTATTTTAAGCTTACAATCATTATAGTTATTTTTCTCATATTTCTCCCCCGTTTTGACAACAACAAAAAAAAAGGTTGTAAACCAAAAAAATAATCCATATAGACACCAAGATAAGGCATAAAAAAACTTTCATGAAAAAATTTGACATAATTCGAAGCTGGGAAGACTTTCTGATAAGAACCAGAAGTTTCCATACATGTAGAAGCAGATACAACATATATCCAATCAAAGAACTATGTACATGATGCAAATATATTGCGTAAAAGTAATGCAAGGATATGAATCAAAAGATAAAATGAAATTTAGACCTAGAATGTAAATATCCATACATACTGGGCTTTTAAGAGCTGAAACTGAAAGGAAAAGTACAATAAAGGATGAAATGGTGTCCGTGCTAAGAACAACTGAAATCTATATCTATATACAACAAAAAAAAGGACAAAAAGTAACTCATGGAGTGGGAGAGTCAGAGTTATCACGAATGAAGCTCAGCTAGGGAACCCTCGGTATGCTCACGGTGCAGCTCGAAGTCATCCCGAAGAGAGCAAAGGTCATGATGCATGGCGTCGACCGAAGAGCTTAAGCTTTGGAATCCATATTGCATAGTTAGCTAGAGGCTTATGATACCCTGAAGAAGATCATCGTATCCAGCTGGACCAGCACTCAAGTTACCTATAGGTGGTGCTCGGTCATCTGTATCTATAGTAGTGGCTGTAGCATTTGGACCCTTATCCTCATCATCACTGCTATCATCCTCCACTATCCAAATGTTCTTCCCGGCCTTTGAATAAATCATGCCGTCTTGGACTGTGCATCCCATCTTCTTCAATGAAGAGACGTTAATGATGTCTTTGAGGCCGATGTTCTGAGCCTCGGAGATGGGGAGAGGAACCCGAAAGTGCTAGAGGATGAGTGTGATGAGTATCCTATAAGAAAGGCATCTAGAGTCACTAGCTTCGCTGTTGATCATGTTGACGAGCAGTAAGGGGTAGATATTGAAGTAGTGCCCATTTTTAAGGCACCAAATCAATACCACATCTATCTTAGATAGATAGTCCCGACTCCTAAGTCTCGGGTGGATGGTCCAACTCATTATGAGATTGAACAATTTTGAGTCGAGAGGCATGTCACTATATGTGTGAAATGTAGTGGGTCGAAAGACATAGTTAGGATCACCCCTAACTATCCGATATAACTTATCATAATTGAAATTGTCTGGCCATCCGTCCATACTCCATTGGATCCCTTCCATAGGGATCTTTAAGATACTCATCAAGAGGTCAGTGTTGACCTCGAACTCCAAACCCATTATACTGGTTCTGAACCGCAGAGCTAGGGGACTAGATTTCACCAAATTCGCATACAACTGGCAAATCAATCTCGAGTAAAACTTCTGGCGAATCTTGACTAGTGGGGTCAAGTTTATAGAATTAAGAGAAGGTAAAATGTCAAAATTACCATGATGAATAGATTCGAAGTCGACGAATCTACCCATCATGATCTTTTTATGACGGATGATAGCGGTAAACCATTCTTTTGCAGCGTGGCTAGAGAACAGAGAGTCATCGAGCTCTGTTCTTGACTTCTTGCTCGAAGAGCCTGCCAGTCCTTTCCCTTTAGGATCCGGAGTCGTAGATTTGGTGGACTTGGCCTAGTAGGTGCATGAGGTCCCCTAACAGTGGTCTTAATGCGAATTCTATCGGACATTTTTAGAGGAAAAGGTTTTTAGGGAAAAATGAGATTTTGGTGGAAATTTGAGATTTCAACCGTAGAAAGTTGAAATAAATGGTATGGATATGTATCAAGGTGTGTATGAAGTGTTTATAGGATTTTTTGGTATAAAAAATGAGATTTTTTAGAGAGAGAAAGCTTAGGGTTGCAACAATGGCATGAAAAACAAAAACAATCCGAAGAGACTATTTATAGAATCGCGATACCAGTCGATTGAGTCCTTTGCAGTTTTGAAAAATTTTAACATACCAGTCGATTGGATCAGGACACCAGTCGACTAAGTTAAATGGCAAAGAAACACTAGTCGACTGGGTAGTTAACTAAAATTCGAAATTTTGGCTCCAAACAAAGTCTTGGTTTACTAGTTGACTGGTAAAGACTTACCAGTCGACTGGGTAATTAGGCAGTGACTTACCAGTCGACTATGATAGACTTACCAGTCAATTGGACTCTAAAAATAAAACTTTTAGTCTTGAGTCTTAGCACGAAATTTGTTTATCTATATCATCTTGAGAGAGGAAAATATTAAATAAGGTTTAATATTCTTTCACTAGATGTCAAGTATGCAAATGATAAAGGATGATGCAATCAGGCATACAGTTTGTCATAATCTAATAATCCCATTAATAGTATAAATTTACAAAAACTAGCTTCACTTAAAGGTTTTGTAAGAATTTCACCTATTTGATCCTCTGAAGGTATGAATTCTAGTCTTATATAACATTTTTTAGCATGGCTTCTTAAGAAATGATGTCTAATTTCTATGTGTTTAGTTCTAGAGTGCTTAATAGGGTTTTTGGTTAGGTTGATAGCACTAGTATTATCACAATGTATTGGGATACTTTTAAAATTCATGCCACAGTCTTCCAGTTGATGTTTCATCCACAACACTTTGGCACAACAACTTCCAGCTGCTATGTATTCCGCTTCGGTGGTTGATAGTGCAACAGAGTTTTGTTTCTTGGAAAACCAAGAGGTTAACATTGCACCTAAGAATTGGCATGTTCCACTTGTGCTTTTTCTATCTAACTTATAGCCCGCAAAGTCAGCATCTGAATATCTTACAAGCTCAAAAGATGAATCTCTAGAGTACCATAATCCTAGGGTTTGAGTTCCTTGTAGATATCTAAGGATTCTTTTTACTGCAACTACATGTGATTCCTTAGGATTAGCCTAAAATCTAGCACACATATATACATTGAACATTATATCAGGTCTACTTGTAGTTAAATAAAGTAAAGCTCCTATCATGCTTCTATAATATTTAGTATCTACACACTTACCTCCTTCATCAAGATCAAGTTTCGTAGATGTACTCATAGGAGTACCAAGTGGCTTTGAGTTTTCCATCCCGAACCTTTTTAGTAGGTCCTTAGTGTATTTTGATTGATTAATGAAGATCCTTTAATTTGTTTGATTTGAAGCCTAAGGAAATAGGTAAGTTCTCCCATCATCCTCATTTCAAATTCACCTTGCATGGACTTGGCAAACTCTTTACACATAAATTCATTAGTAGCACCAAATATAATATCATCAACATATATTTAGACTAGCAGAGTGTCATTTATGTGAGTTTTTGTGAAGAGAGTTGTGTCTACTTTCCCTCTTATAAAATTATTGTCAATCAAAAATTTACTTAGTCTTTCATACCATGCTCTTGGAGCTTGCTTCAACCCATATAGAGTGTTAGAAAGCTTCTAGACATGATTTGGAAGACTAGGATTCTCAAATCCAAGAGGTTGCTCAACGTATACCTCTTCTTCTATAAAGCCATTTAATAAGGAACTCTTTACATACATTTGAAATAATTTAAACTTATTAAAGCATGCAAAGGCCAATAACATTCAAATAGCTTATAATCTTGCTACAAGAGCATAGATCTCATCAAAGTCTATTCCTTCTTCTTGATTATATCCCTTAACAACTAGTCTAGCCTTGTTTTTAGTCACTATTCCATTCTCATCCATCTTATTTCTAAATACCCATTTAGTTCGTATTATTGTATGATTCTTTGGTCTAGGAACTAGATTCCATACATTGTTTCTTTCAAATTGATTTATTTCTTCTTGCATAGAAATTATTCAATCATTATCCTTTTTGGCTTCTACAAATTTTTTAGGTTCTATTTGAGACAAATAGGCTACATACTTGCAAATGTTTCTTATAGAGGAACGAGTTCTTACCCCTTGTGAAGGATTACCAATCACTTGATCGATTGGGTGATAATTTACATACCTCTAATCTTTGGGAAGACTATCGTCTTGTTGACTTGTAGATGGTTGGTCCAATTTGAGAGTTTCTATTTCTTGATTCGTTTGAGGTGGGCTCTCCTTTGGGTCAATAATAGGAGTAGGTGTCTCCGTTCTTGGAATGAAATCTGCATCATCATTGAAAGAAACTTCTATACTACTATTTGGGTTAGATTCATCAAGGGTTATATGTAAGGATTCTTCTACTACTAGTGTTCTCTTATTAAAGACTCTAAAAGCCTTACTAGAGGTTAAATATCCTAAGAATATCCCTTCAACGGTCTTAGAGTCAAACTTACCCAAGTTAGTTTTATTGTTATTTAGGATAAAGCATTTAGAAGCAAAGGTACGAAAATAGGAAATATTAGGTTTTCTACCTTTCCATAATTCATAAGGACTTTTTCATAGGCCTAATTAAAATTCTATTCAAGATATAGCAAGAAGTGTTTACCGCTTCTGCCCAAAAGTATTTTGGTAAGCTATTTTCACAAAACATTGTTCTTGCAAATTCTTCTAGAACTCTATTTTTCCTCTCAACAACTCCATTTTGTTGACGAGTTCTAGGAGTTGAAAAGTTGTGATCAATTCCATTTTCATAACAAAATTTTGAAAAACTTTGGTTTTTAAATTTTTTTCCATGATCACTTCTAATGCTTGAAATACAAATTCTTTTTTTTTCGTTTTAAACTTTTTTGCAAAAGTTTTCAAATCCTTTGAAAGCTTCATCCTTGTAAGTAATAAAGATAACAAAGGTATATCTTGAATAGTCATGAACAATAACAAGAGCATATTGATGGCCACCTAGACTAATGGTACTTATTGGACCAAATAAGTCCATATGCAAAAGTTCCAATGGTCTAGTAGTTGACACTATATTTTTTGATTTAAAAGAAATTCTAGTTTGTTTTCCTATCTGACAAGCATTACATGCTTTATCTTTTCAAATTTAATTTTGGGTAGTCCAATGACTAAATCTTTTCTTGAAATGATTTTAAGCAAATTTGTGTTCACATGATCAACCCTTCTATGCCATAGCCATGGGTTTTCACTAAATGGAGGAAAACATTTTTCATTTTCGGAATGCAATGATTTTAAATCAACTATATAGACATTTTCATGTCTATGGCCAACAAACTTGATCTTGTTACTCTTGATGTCTATAACTAGACAATGAGAGGTTTTAAATATGACTTTGTTGCCTTTGTCACATAGTTGACTAATACTTAATAGATTTGGCTTAAGGCCTTGTACTAGCAATACATTATCTGTGGTTGAAAAATCATTACCAACTTTTCCATACCCGATGATCTTTATTTTTGTGTTGTCTCCAATGGTGACAATTCCTCCATCTCTTAGAGTTAGCTCCTTGAATACACTTTTATCACCGGTCATGTGTTTTGAGCATCCACTATCAAGGTGTCAACAGTTACCTTTTTTTCTTGGTATAGAGACATATCTATATCATACAATGATACATAATTTCATTTTTAAGTACCCAAAATTTCTTGGGTCCTTTGGGGTTAGTCCTTGAAAATACAGTTCCTTTTGGGACCCATACTTTCTTGACAGTATATGGTGTTCTATAGACATATTGATAACCCATAATCTTAGGACAATAGTTATTGAAATTTCTAGGATGACTTAGTTGTGCACATCTATAATTCTTAGGACAGGAGTTTCTAAGATGCATGTTTCTATTGTGAGGAATATGCATGTTATTTCTAGAAAATATCTGATGATGATTTCTAGTATACTTGCTTGCACTATTATAAATATGCACATTATTTTTAGAATAATCATGATAATAATTCCTATGATATGCTTGTGCAGTATGCAAATCTTTAGTACACATGTTATTTTTATGATGCATATGATGGTTACTCCTAAGATGTGTATAATCATTTCTTGAATGAGCATACATATAAGCATGAGTATTTCTAGGATGTTTCATTCTTGTATATGCATTAGAATTAGTATTTCTAGACCTACTAGCATTCATTAAGGGAATGCTTTTGACTTTGCTAGTGGTCTTTGAAGTAGAGACTTTATTCACACATGATACTTTCATGAATAAGCTCTTTTTTTTTTTTTTTGCCTGCCTAATGGAGAATATCCTAACCAGATTTTCCTCCACTTAATCTTTGGCAAGATAGCACTTCACCAAGCTTTTCTTTTTCAAGCATGAGTCTAGATATTGTGCCATTCAATTCTAATATCTTCTTCTTTAAGTTTTCATTTTCATCTTTAAGAAAATATTGAGAAGAATCATAAAGCAATAAAGGTAGTTTATCTTTTTCTTCTTTTAGATTTATTATCTCTTTAGAAATAGATGACACCTCTTTCTTAAGAGTAGAGTTCTTAGAATCGAATTTCTTCAATTCTTCATGTATTTCATTTATGACTTCTATCTATTCTTCATTACTACTAACAATGTTATTTTTTGAAGAGGGAGAAGTTGATACCTCATTTTCATCATCGATTGCCATGAGACATAGGTTTGCAATTTCCTCGTATCCATTCTCTTTATCTGAGGAGTCTTCTTCTTCATCATCACTCCAAGTGGCTGCAATCATAGCTTTCTTCTTGAAGCTCCTGTATGGTTTGCTTGTAGCTGTACAATCGGTCTTGATATGACCGGGCTTCTTGCATCTATAACACACAAGTTGTTCCCTTTTTAAGTGGGATCCTTTGTGTAAGGTTTCTTGCTTTTGTTCAAGAATCTGTGAAACTGTTTGGTGATTAAAGCTATCTCACCATCTTCTTTGTTGCTCTCCACTTCTTCTTCTGATTCTTCTTCTTTGTTGCTCATAGAGGCTTTGAGAGCAATCACCTTTTTCTTCTTCTCATCATCATTGACAATGAGATGTATTTCTTCCATCTCATATGTCAATAATGACCCGAGAAGTGTTTCAACATCAAGTTTGTCGAGATCTTTGGCCTCCTGAATGACCGTCTTCTTTGGTTTCCAAGTAGGTGGCAAAGATCTTAAGATTTTTCTTGTTAGTTCAAACTCTTCAATGTTGCTACCAAGAAGCTTCAAACTGTTAACAATAGTTATGAAACGTGAGTGCATCTGAGAAATTGTTTCATTAGTAGATATTTTAAAAAATTCGTATTCGAATACTAGCATATAGATTTTTGATTTTTTAACCTCACTAGTTCCTTCATATGTAACATGCAGTTTATCCCGAATCTCCTTAGCCGAAACATATGCGAAAATTTTATTATATTTAGATATATCTAAAGTACAATGTAAAATACTTGTGGCTATACTATTGAGAGACATCATTCTACAATCCTCATTATTGAACTCAGTTTTGAGTTTAGGCATTGTATAATTGATTTCTCCAATAGTTATTTCCTTTGATGAAATTCTAGGTCTTTCCTCAATGACTCTCCATATAATATAATCTTGTCCTTCAACAAAGATTTTCATCTTGTTTTTCCAATAGTTATAGCTGAAGTCATTGAACAAGGAAGGCCTAGTGCAGGAATGTCCCTCAGAATAGCTATTCAATGCCATCAGATCAACCCAAGGATTTTAAGCTTAAAATTAAGAATGAGGCTCTGATATCAATTGTAGACTGAGGTTTCAACCCAAGATGGCGGGGGATGAATTGGGTTTATAAAACTTTCGCTAACTAATCGCAAGTTTATAAAAACAGATGAATCCACAAGCATGTAAACAAGTAATCTGCAAACTCAGTTTATAGTGGTTCGGTAATATCGGATTCATTCCAACCCTACATCTACTCTCTTCAAGGAACCTCCTTGAAGTAATCCACTAAAACTCTTAGTCGTACAATTTCACGGGTGTTGCATAAACCTTACAAACAGTCCCTTCCTCTCGGAAGCTAATCTCTTCCTTTCGGAAGCTAATCCCTTTACAATAAATATGAGTTGCTGTAAAGTAAATGGTAGAGAGACAGCAATGAATGCTTATTCAATTGAATAATATCTCTCAAGGTAAAGCTTGAAGAATAGCTCAACAATAAATATTTCAAAGTTTTTTGTGTATTAATGAGTAAAAACTTGATTGAATGTGTAATCTCCTCTATTTAAATGCTTAATGGAGTGGGTTTATATAGCCTTGAATTAATATAGCTGTTTTGTACTGACTTGAAATGTTTTGGTGCATTAAGTGCTCAAGTCTCATGTCTCAACGGTCTTATTTTTTGAATTACCAGTTGATGAGAGTCATAAAATGCATTTTTATAGTACTTAATTGTTAGCATTTTAGAGTTGATCTAGGTTTGAATTGCACTTTTATACCTTAACAACTCTAAAGTGTCATTCTTGGATCATTGATCTATTTCGATGCATTTTCAAGTACTTTAAGTTCAAAAGAGATGGAAAAGCTATCATTGCTTGAAGCACAATGACTCGATGAACACCGGAGTGAAGGTTCACAAGCACTTGGAAAGGAGTTTCACTAAATTGCCAGAATTTCCCGTATAGATCAATCATTTTTGCAAATTAAACTATATTGATGCAAGAAGAAATAGAAGATGATCCATATATACTTAGAAAGATCCAGAAATCTATTTTCTGGAGAATTTTATGACTTATAAAAATGATTTTTCTAGAGAAAGTTATGGCAGTTTTAGTAGACAAAGGTCAAGCCTCCAGAACAACATCTGTGTGCACCGCTCCCTGGAATAGCCAGGACAGCGGCACCCAGAACCTCTACATCTTGAACCACCAGCCAGCGCCATGCCGTACCTCAACCCAGGCTGCGGTGCCCAGAAGCCACCCAACCCAAGCTAAAGGCAAGGCCACAGTGCCCATAAAGGAGAGTCGCAGCGCACACACGTTTTTCTATCTCCGAGTCAGAACTTAATTAGGGTTTTAACAATAGATTAAAACTAAAAACACCGTTAAACCTTTGTACTATAAATAGATCACTTAGGGTTGAAGAGAGGACATCAATCAAAGGCTAGAAAACTCAAGGGAGGCTGCCACACTCTCCCCCATGGCCAACTAATCTCCAAGCAATGAGAAGAAATGAATCCCTAGGTATAGTTGTTCTTATTTTCCTTTCTTAATTCAGTTTTAATTTGGATTTGTTGTTAAACATTGTTTATGATTTATTCTTTGCTTAAATCAGAAGAATTAAGGTTCGTGTGACAGCTGCACTGTATATTCTTCTTATTTTATATTTTCTTAACCTGGTGATTGCATGCTTCCTCCCCATATAATTTTAGTCAAGCTCTTCTTATGTCAAGTTGTTTGGATGTGATTAAGTCCAGTAAATTTATCTTTTAGGTTTGTCCATTACTGCGATATTTTCATAGAGATATATTGTCGTTTCTTGATAAATCTATAGGATAGGTCGTGTGTGCTTGAATCCTATTGATTTTTTGGTTTTAGATATTTTTTCTACTGTAAACACGGAGTCAAAAATTCCTTTGATACTTGGAAGACCATTCCTTGCCACCACCAATGCCCTCATTAATTGTAGGAATGGCCTAATGATATTATCATTTGGAAATAGGACTCTAGAGGTAAATGTTTTTCGAGTCTTGATTACGCCTAAAACAGTAACGCGATTGTTGTAGCACGGCTTTGGGGTGTCGATTCCACAGGGAAATAAGTTAACTATAATGAAAGATGTAAACCTTAATATGAGACGATATAATCAAAATAAGTAAAGAATCTGAAATTGATGATGAAGTAATTGTGTAGGTTGTAAAAAATGATAGAGGGACAACAAAGATCCGGGAATCCTCCCTAGGTTCGTTGCCCTAATTCTAACTTGATTCAGTTGTTTTTTATCTCGATTGCACGTTTCACATCCCAAACATGCAATCGACAAATATTTAATGAAAACATGTATAAACCCTAATATGATCGTAATGAAATACTTCTTATTTCCAATTCATGCACATATGATCTATCCTATAGGTTTATCAAGAAACGACAATATATCTTTGTCGACAATATTGCAGTAATGCAGAAACCTAAAGGCTAGATTTACTGGACTCAATTATACCCAATAATCTTGACATTAGAGAAGCATGACTAAAGTTATATCAAGGAAAAAGATACAATCACCGGAATAGATAAAATCTTATAATTAGATAAAGAAGTAAATCATGGCAATGTTTGACAATAAATTCTTATTACAATTGAACCAAATAAGGGTAGATAGGGACAACTACACCTAGGGATTCATCCCTTCGCCTTGCTAGGAAGTTAGTTAGCCATGGTGTTTATGGCTAAACACTTTTGTGGATGAGCTACTGCTTTGAGTTTTCTGGGCTTTTCTTCTCAGCCAAGATCTCCTTCTCTTAAACCCCAAGTATCCTATTTATAGTACAAGAGTCCAAGGGTGTTTTTGGGTTTATTCTAATGTTTAAAAACCCTAATTAAAGTCTAACTCGGAGATACAAATCCATGTGCGCATTGCGGTGCTGCTGGGGAGCACCGCGGTGCTAGGCATATTCTGGATTGGGCGAGCTTATGGGCATCGCGGTGCTGTTGAGGAGCACCGCAGTGCTGGCTGGTTGTTCACAATGGGTGAGTTTTTGGGAACTGCATTGCCCCTCAACAACACCATGGTGCTGGCCTTTTTACTGATTTTCTTCATGCTTTGCCTCTCCGTAACCACTCCTATGCTTCGTCGAGCATGAAACCTTTGTGCTTTTAAACAACGATCGCTTCTTCTTCTCTTTGGACTCAAAATACCTGAAATTGTACTGGAATAAGTTAGTGATCCAATAATATTCCTTAAGATTTATCAACACACAAGAGTGCAATATAGATCGAGAAGAATCATAAAATGCTAACAATTAAACATCGTTAAGGTGCATTTTATGGCTCTTATCACAACCCCCAACTAGTTTATTGCTAGTTTCTAACAATTCAAGCGGAAACAAGAGATGAATTCCATGGTGGGAGTAAAAAACAAAGTAAAGCACTACTAGTGTTAACCAAGAGTAATTCACTTTTGTCTCAAACATTGCACACAACATACAGCACATAGGATCATTAAATATCACTCAAATCCAAAAATAATCCAAACATCAATCTTGCAATCGTTATTGACTCTTAACATCCATCTTACCACAATCCAATAATCCGTACACTCAGATGATTTTATGCATCATATTCATGAATACAATTCTTGGTCTCTAAAAACATAACAAATTGTGTGACATCAATCACATAAAAAAACTCCATAGGCTTACTTTTCAAACCACTCTCCACTATTGTAGAAAAATCACATTACATTGGATCAATAGGTTTTTAATAAGCTTGTAATGTTAGGCTAAGGTAAAGGTTAAAGAAAGGATGGGAAGGTTTTACAAGTAAAAGAACTCAATCTCTTAGCTTTAAACACAACTACTTTTAAGCACTAGATAACCTTACTTCAACATCCAACTTTTTCAACCATTTTTCAAGCATTTTTCTCAAATCACCACTTTTCTTTTCTTTTCTTCTTTCTTTGCCATAATCCATTTTTCTTTTTCTTTTGCATTTTGGCATAAGACATATCACCTTCTTTTTTTTTAAGGCTTCTTTTCTTTTCCATAACCCCAAACTTATCTCATTTAGTGTACTTGGGTTATGGTTTCCATATTTCCATCCTTACTCCTTTTAAGTGCTTCTCAATAAATGTGTATAGCTAAGTTCTTTGAAAAGAAAAGTAAGGATAAAATATTCTCTTTAGGCTCATAAGGGTGAGTAAATGGGCTATTTGAAAGAAACAATGCTCAAATTGGTGACTAGTGGTAAATATAGCAATGGTAGGTTTTGACAGGCTCAAACAGTCCAAAATGGCCTATATCATATCCTAAGTAATGTGCATTCTAGGAATTTGTCTCAATTGGTTATTAAGTAAGTTCTAGAGCTTGCCAAAACCGTAAAAATATTCACGAAATAATCACACATAAAAATTTTCTAAGTGCTTAAGATTAATCATACAATCTTACCACAAACTAGAGTCACTATCCAAATCAAGGTTGACACTTAAAGTGTTTTCGAATTGAAACAAAATTTAACTTCTTCTAAATGTGGTATGTTATCTCAATTAAGCTTATATCATTGACATGTGAATTACATCCAAGGCAAACACAAATCATGCTTAAAACATAAGGTAAGGGAAGGTAACACCAAACAATTTAAAGAAATACGTTTCCTCCACCCCCAACTTAAAATTTGCATTGTCTTCAACGTTTAAAGAGAAAGTAAAGAAAAACTCGCTTTTGTAAGTATGAGTGCATAGGTGCTGGACAATGTGTACTACCAGTTGAAGTGCTTGCCATTCTTCTTGCTGAAATTTCAATCTACAACATAGAACAAGACAGCAAAAAGAAAACAACTGTGGTGTACCCTTAAGATTCTCACAATATGTTAGGTTAGTACCGAAAATGAAATAAAAAGAAATAAAGGAGGAAAGTTAAAATAACCGAAATGAAAACACACTAAACAAACAAAATAAACAACAAAATAAACAAACAAAACAAAAGACCTAAAACTAATCCTCTAAATTCTCATCCTCCTCTTCATACTCTTCATTCTCTTCTGTAAATCGCGGTTTCAACCCAAGAGGGGGGGTGAATTGGGTTTTTAAAACTTTTTGCGAAATTAATACAAGTTTATAAAAACGAATAAGCACCAAACAATTAAAAACAAGTAGTGTGCTGTAAATAAAGAGTTTAGAGAGAAGATGATGCAAACTCATATTATAGTGGTTCGGCAATATCAAATTCGTTCTGACCCTAAATCCACTCTCTTCAAGGAACTCCTTGAAGTAATCCACTAAGTAACTTAGTTGTACAACTTCCCTGGTGTTGTACAAACCTTACAATCCCTTTATCTTGGATTCTATCCCCTTCCTCTAGGAAGTAATCCCCTTCATTTCGGAAGTAATCCCTTTACAAAGATGATGTAAAGTAAATAGTAGAGAAATAGCTAATGGAAGCTTATACAACTGAATAATGTCTCTCTTTCAAAGTAAAGCTTGAAGAATGGCTCAATAAGAATATTTCAAAGGTTTTTGTGTTTCAAGAGTATAAAAACTTGATTGAGTGAGATCAACTCTTTTTGAATGTATACAGCTTGTTATTGAATGCTCAATTGAATGACTTTATATAGCAATCAAATAATATGGCCGTTAGGACTTTAATTTGAAAAAGATTTGCTTTAAAACGTTCAGATTTGGAGTCCAACGGTCTTATTTTTCGAACTACCAATCGACTGGGTCGTGATATCAGTTGACTAGGTTCACTTGAAAAAATCACGTTTTTAGACCTTTTGGGTATCCAGTCGACTGGTATATTTCATCCAGTCGACTGGGGACTCACTGTCCGTTTTACTAGTCGACTGGTATGAATTATCCAGTCGAATGGAGATCTACTGTCTCATATACCAGTCGACTGGTATATGTACCCAGTCAACTGGGTTGTCTTCTAACCCAGTTTTTCTGTTTTAATTTAAAATGTTTATTTTAAAACAATCGGTTTAGAAAACTTTTTTTGTTCGAGCCATTGAACAAGCTATTACAGTGTATAAGTGAGACTTACATTGGTTCTAAAACCATAAACCTATACTAGTTCTTCAGTCTTCACTTGATACTTTGATTCGGTTTGAGTTCTTGAACTTTGATCCTTGGTTAAACGCTTTTGTTGCTTACTACACTTAGTATAATAACAGTTGTGTTTTGTCATCATTAAAATATGGGTGAGGGTCAACAATCTCCCCCTTTTTGATGATGACAAAACTAATGATGAGAAAACAGATAAAAATGCTAAGTGTTTGATTTTTACGAAAAATCGGACAGAATCTCCTCTGTTTTTCGAATAAAACCACCCTGTAAATAGACAAACGCAGTTCATATATATTTCAACCAACCATAATTAAATCAACCAATCAAAGAATAAGTTTTGGAGCAATGCTCCCCCTAAATCTATGCATTGGTTTCTTTTATTTAGTTTTTCTCGGTTTTTCTCATTTTTCTCTCCTATTTTGACAACAGCAACCAAAGGGGCTAGAAATCAAAAAATAAGCTATTTATCCACTAAAATCATCTAGAGAATGATTAAACAAACTTGTATGCAAAAATTTGGCTTCATTCGGATTTCGGAAGCTTTCCCGGGAAGAACCGAAAGTTTTCATACAAGCATTATCAGTTTTCATAGTATTTTCATGAATAAAAGCAGTTTGAAACTATGAAAATATATCACAAATAATGTAAAGAGTTATATAAAATATGGCTAATAGAAACATAACATCATATATAGAAAGTCAATACATGAATGGGCTTCATAGAGCCATAACTAAGACAAAATAATACAAGATATGTCTGTGCTATGTGATAAGAGCTGGAAAACCCTAAGTACATAATAAGGAAATCAAAAACTCAAGGAGCGGGAGAGTCCGAGCCATCACGAAGAAGTTCCCTAATTTCAGCTAGGGAACCCTCTGTGTGCTCTCGATGTAACTCGAAGTCGTCCCGAAGGTGGTCGATGGAGGAGCTCAATCTCTGGTACTCCGACTGCATGGACTGGAAACTGGACTCCATCGTCATCTGAAGGCTCGAGATAGCCTAAAGTATATCTCCGTATCCAATCTGACCAGCACTCGAGTCACCAATCGGAAGTGCTCGGGTGTCAGTGTCCATATCAGCATAGGCAGCAGCCTTCTCCTCCTCATCATCATCACTCTCATCCCCTCGAATTCGTAAGCGCTTTCTAACTTTTGGATAGAGGAAGCCATCTCGAACCACACATCCCATCTTCTTCAGTGATGAGACATTGATGATGTTTGTCGGTCTAATATCTTGAGCCTCAGAGGCTGGTAGAGGCACCCGAAAGTGCTGGAGTATGAGTGTAATGAGCATCATGTAAGAAAGACACCCAGAGTCACTCGCTTCACCATTTATCATGTTGGCAAGCAGCAGAGGATAAATATTGAAGTTGTGCCCAGATTTAAGGCACCAAATCAATACCGTATCTATTTTAGATAGATACCCTCGACTCCCGAGTCTAGGGTGGATGGTCCAATTGACAATCAGCTGAAACATCTTTGAGTCGAGGGGCATGTCACTACATGTGTGAAATGTAGTGGGTCTGTACACATAGTTAGGGTCTCCCCTGACTATCTGACAGGCCGCCTTGACGTCAAAGCTGTCTGGCCATCCATCCAGACTCCACTGAATCCCGCTTACTGGGATTCTCAATAAGCTCATCAAGAGGTCTGTGTTGACCTCAAACTCCACACCGCTGACTCTAGTTCTGAATCTCAGAGCCAGAGGACTGGGTTTCACCAAGTTTGCGTAGAACTGGTGAATCAGTCGCGGGTAATATTTTTTATGTATTCTGACCAGTGGGGTCAGATTTATTGCCTCAAATGTTGGTAAAATATCAAAATTTCCATGACGGATAGAGTTTAAATCAACAACTCTACCCGTCATGGTCTTTTTATTACGGATTACGGAGTTATACCTTGTATGAGCAACCGGACTGGAAAACAGAGTTTCCTCCAACTCTATTCTGGGCATTCTGCTAGATGAGCCCGCTGCTCCCTTTCCTCGCAACTCGGATACCGAAGGTTTTGAAGAGCTTGGCTTTTTAGGCGCATTAAGTCCACTTGTTGTGAATTTTACACTGATCTTATCGCTTATTTTGAAAAAAAAAAAAAAGAGTTTTTGGGTAAAAAAGATTTTGGTGAAAATAAGAGATTTTAACCGTAGAAAATCAAAAATCTCTTTGTGGATGAGTAGATCGGTGTGTTTAGATGAAGTTTGGATGGTTTTTGGATCAAAATGGTGAATTTTTCTAGAGAGAGAAAACAGGGGTGCTCAAAAATGGCGTAAAAAATCAGAAAAATGAACAGTCCCTTATATAGAATCGTGATACTAGTCGACTGGGTCGAGTTACCAATTGATTGGATCGCTTTGGAAAGATGAACAGTTTCCATACCAGTCGACTGGGTTTATGAACCAGTCGACTGGGTGAACTGACAGTAAGATTACAGTCGACTGGATTGAATTGACCAGTCGACTGGATGATAACTGATTTTCAAAAAATTGGCTCCAAACGGGGTCTACAGATACCAGACTTATGGACAGATTTACCAGTCGTCTGGAAGAAGAGACAGAGACTTACCAGTAGATTAGGTCAAACTTACCAGTCGACTGGATGAAAGGGCAGTGACTTACCAGTCGACTGGACCCTTATGAAAATTTTCAGTCTTGAAATATAGCACAAAATTTGTTTATCTATGACATCTTGAGTAAGGGAGATATTTAAACAATAATTAATACTCTTTCACTAGATGTCAAACATGCATATGATGAATTATGAAGCAATCAGATATTCAGTTTATCATAATCCAGCAATCCCATTAACATTCTTATCTTACAGAAACTAGCTTCACCTAGTTTTGTAAGAATGTCAGCTATTTGATCTTCTGAAGGTATGAATTCTAGTCTTATGTCACCTTTTTTAGCATGGTCTCTTAAGAAATGATGTCTTATTTCTATGTGCTTTGTTCTAGAGTGCTGAATAGGGTTCTTGGTTAGGTTGATAGCACTAGTATTATCACAAAATATTGGGATGTTTTTGAGGTTCATGCCATAGTCTTCTAGTTGTTGTTTCATCCATAATACTTGGGCACAACAATTTTTGGCTGCAACGTATTCCGCCTCGTTGGTTGATAGTGCAACGAAATTTTGTTTCTTGGAAAACCAAGAGGTTAACATAGCTCCTAAGAATTGGCATGTACTACTTGTGCTTTTTCTATTAAACCTACATCCAGCAAAATCAGCATCTGAATAACCTACTAGCTCAAAAGATGAATCTCTAGAGTACCATAATCCTATGGTTTGGGTTCCTTGTAGATATCTAAGGATTCTTTTTACTGCAACTACATGTTATTCCTTAGGATTAGCCTAAAATCTAGCACACATGCATACACTGACCATTATATCAGGTCTACTTGTAGTTAAACAAAGTAAAGCATCTATCATCCTTCTATAATATTTAGAATCTACAGTTTTACCTCCATCAAGATCAAGTTTAGTAGTTGTGCTCATAGGCGTTCCAAGTGGCTTTGAGCTTTCCATCTCGAACCTCTTTAGTAGGTCCTTGATGTACTTCTGTTGATTGATGAAGATGCCTCCTTTTAGTTGCTTGATTTGAAGTCTAAGGAAGTAGGTAAGTTCTCCCATCATGCTCATTTCAAATTCACCTTACATGCACTTTGCAAACTTTTGACACATAGATTCATTAGTAGCACCAAATATAATATCATCAACATATATTTGAACTATCAAAGTGTCATTTTTGTGAGTTTTTGTGAAGAGAGTTGTGTCTATTCTACCTCTTACAAAATCATTGTCAATCAAAAATTGACTTAGTCTTTCACACCATGCTCTTGGAGCTTGCTTTAACCCATATAGAGCTTTAGAAAGCTTGTAGACATGATTTGGAAGACTAGGATTTTCAAATCCAAGAGGTTGCTCAACTTAAACCTCTTCTTCTATAAAGCCATTTAAAAAGGCACTTTTCACATCCATTTGAAATAGCTTGAATTTATTAAAGCATGCAAAGGCTAATAACATTCGAATAGCTTCTAATCTAGCTAAGGGAGCATAGGTTTCATGAAAGTCTATTCCTTCTTCTTGATTATATCCCTTAGCAACTAATCTAGCCTTATTTCTAGTTACTATATCATTTTCATCCATTTTATTTCTATATACCCATTTAATTTCAATTATTGAATGATCTTTAGGTCTTGGAACTAGTTTCCAAAAATTATTTCTCTCAAATTGATTTATCTCTTCCTGCATTGCAATTATCCAATCATTATCTTTTTCAGCTTCTATAAATGTTTTAGGTTCTACTTGAGACAAATAAGCTACAAAATTGCAAATATTTCTAATGGAAGAGCGAGTTCTTACCCCTTGTGAAGGATCACCAATCACTTGATTAATTGGATGATAATTTACATAACTCCAATCTTTGGGTAGACTTTCCTCTTGTTGACTTGAGGATGGTTGGTCCAAATTGGGAGTTTTCATCTCTTGATTTGCTTGAGGTGAACTCTCTTTTGGGTCAACAGTGGGAGTAAGAGTTTCCATTCTTGGAATAAAATCTGCATCATCTTTAAAAGAAACTTCTCTACTACTCATTGGGTTAGTTTCATCAATAGTTACATGTACAGATTCTTCTACCACTAGAGTTCTCTTATTGAAAACTCTATAAGCCTTACTAGAAGTTGAATATCCTAAAAATATTCCTTCATCGGTCTTAGAATCAAATTTACCCAAGTTAGTTTTATTGTTATTTAAGATGAAGCATTTACTACCAAAAGCATGAAAATAGGAAATATTTGGCTTTCTCCCTTTCCATAGTTCATATGGAGTTTTATCAAGCAGAAGCCTTATCAAAATTCTATTTAAGATATAGCAAGAAGTATTCACGGCTTCAGCCTAAAAGTATTTTGGTAAACTATTTTCACAAAGCATAGTTCTTGAAAATTCTTCTAGAACTCTATTTTTTCTCTCAACAACTCCATTTTGTTGAGGAGTTCTAGGAGCTGAAAAGTTGTGATTAATTCTATTTTCATCACAAAATTTTGAAAAGCTTTGATTTTCAAATTCTTTGCCATGATCACTTCTTATGCTTGAAATATAAATTCCCTTTTCATTTTGTACCTTTTTGCAAAACTTTTCAAATCTTTTGAAAGCTTCATCCTTGTAAGCAATAAAAATAACAAAGGTATATCTTGAATAGTCATCAACAATAACAAGAGCATATTGATGGCCACCTAAACTAATGGTACTAATTGGACCAAATAAGTCCATATACAAAAGTTCCAAAGGTCTAGTAGTTGAGGCTACATTTTTTTCTTTAAAAGAAATCCTAGTTTATTTTCCAATTTGATAAGCATTGCATACTTTGTCTTTTTCAAAATTGATTTTAGGAAGTCAAATAACTATATCTTTTCTTGAAACGATTTTTAGCAAGTTCATGTTTACATGACCAAGCCTTCTATGCCATAGCCATGGATTTTCACTAAAAGCAGGAAAACATTTTTCATTTTCAGAATGCAAGGATTTCAAATCAACTATGTAGACATTTTCATGTCTATGGCCAATGAATTTGATCTTGTTGCTCTTGATGTCTATAACTAGACAATAAGAGGTTTCAAATGTGACTTTGTATCCTTTGTCACATAATTGACTAATGCTAAGTAAATTTAGCTTAGGGCCTTGTACTAGCAATACATTATCTAAGGTTGATAAATCATTACCGACTTTTCCATGCCCGATGATCTTTATTTTAGTATTGTCTCCAATGGTGACAAGTCCACCATCTCTTAAAGTTAGCTCCTTGAATACGCTTTTATCACCAGTCATGTGCTTCGAGCATCCGCTATCAAGGTACCAATAGTTACCTTTCTCCTTGGTGTGAAGACATATCTACATCACACAAGGATATACGATAGCACTTTTAGGTACCCAAAATTTCTTGGGTCCTTCGGGGTTAGTCCTAGAAAACACGGTTCCTTTTGGAACCCAAATTTTCTTAACTATATATGGTGATCTATGGACATATTGATGATGCACAATCCTAGGATGATAGTAATTAAAATTTCTAGGATATCTTACATATGCATTCCTATAATCCTTTGGATAATAGTTCCTAGGATACATGTTTCTATGGTATGGAGTATGAAAATGCATGTCATTTCCAGAAAATGAATGATGATGCATTCTAGGATACATGCTAGTATGTGTATGCAAACCATTTCTAGGATAACCATGATGGTAATTCCTAGGATGAGCTTGTGCAGAATTCATATGTTGATTATGTACATGTTGGTTATTTCTAGGATGTGTATAACCATTTCTAGAGTGTGCATACATATAAGCATGTGTATTTCTAGGTTGCTTCATTTTTGGATGAACATTTGAATTCCTAGCATTTAATAAGGGAGTGCTTTTAATCTTGCTAGGGTTTCTTGAAGTAGAGGCTTCACTTACACATGAGGCTTTCATGAATAAGCTCTCTTTTGATTTTTGCTTTCCCAAAGGAGAGTATCCTACACCAGATTTTCCTCCACTTAATCTTTGAGAAGAAAGCACTTCATCAAGTTTTTCTTTACCAAGTATAAGTCTTGATATAGTACTATTCAATTCAGAAATTTTGTTTTTCAAATTCTCATTTTCATCTTTAAGAAAATCTTGAGAAGAATCATACAGTAAAGATGATATTTTTTTCTTTTTCTTCTCTAAGACTTATCATCCCTTTAGAGAGAGATGATACCTCTTTCTTGAGAACAGAATTTCTAGAATCAAATTTCTTCAATTCCTCATGCATTTCATTTATTACTTCTAGCAATTCTTCACTACTACTCACAATATTATTTTTAGAAGAAGGAGAAGATGTTACCTCACTTTCATCATCGATTGCCATCAAACAAAGGTTGGCAATTTCCTCGTATCCGATTTCTTTGTCTGATGACTCATCTTCTTCGTCATCGCTCCAGGTAGTTGCTACCATAGCTTTCTTTTTGAAGCCCTTGTATGGTTTGTTTAAAACCGGACAATCAGCTCTAATGTGACCAGGCTTCTTGCAGCCATAGCACATAAGCGGTTCCTTTTTCGGAGTGGGATCTTTTGTGTAAGGTTTCTTGCTTTTCTTCAAGAACCTGTGAAATCGTTTGGTGATCAATACCATTTCACCATCTTCCTTGCTGCTCTCAGCTTCTTTTTCTAATTCCTTTTCTTTGCTGCTCGTAGAAGCTTTGAGAGCAATATGCTTTTTCTTTTTCTCATCATTATTGACAATGGGAGTCATTTCTTCCATCTCATATGTCAATAATGACCCAAGTAGTGTCTCAACATCCAGTTTGTCAAGATTTTTGGCCTCCTGTATGGCTGTCCTCTTTGGTTTCCATTCTGGTGGCAGAGATCTCAAGATTTTTCTAGTTAGTTCAACCTCCTCAATATTCTTACCAAGCAGTTTTAAACCATTTATAATAGTGGTGAACCGTGAGTGCATTTCAGAAATAGTTTCGTCAAGAGACTTTTTAAAGGATTCATACTCAGAAATTAGCATGTAAATTTTTGACTTTTTTACTTCACTAGTTCCTTCATATGTGAATTGTAATTTGTCCCATATCTCTCTAGCAGAAACACATGCAGATATTTTATTATATTCAGAAATATCTAATGCACAATGTAACATACTTGTTGCTCTGCTATTGAGAGACATCATTTTACAATCCTCATCAGTGTACTCAGTTTTGAGTTTAGGCATTGTATGAAGAGTCTCTCTAATAACTATTTCTTTTGAAGGAATTCCAGGTCCTTCTTCAATGATTCTCCATAGATTGTAATCTTGTCCTTCGATAAAGATTTTCATTCTATTTTTCCGATAGTTATAATTGGAGCCATTGAACAAAGGTGGTCTAGTATAATAGTGTAACTCAGAGTAGCTATTTGCTGCCATTGGATCAACTCAAGGATTTTAAGCCTAAATATGAGAACGAAGCTCTGATACCAATTGTAAATCGAGGTTTCAACCCAAGAGGGGGGGTGAATTGGGTTTTTAAAACTTTTTGTGAAATTAATACAAGTTTATAAAAATGAATAAGCAACAAACAATTAAAACAAGTAGTGTGCTGTAAATAAGGAGTTTAGAGAGAAGATGATGCAAACTCAGATTATAGTGGATCAGCAATATCGGATTCGTTCCGACCCTACTTCCACTCTCTTCAAGGAACTCCTTGAAGTAATCCACTAAGTAACTTAGTCGTACAACTTCCCCGGTGTTGTACAAACCTTACAATCCCTTCCTCTTAGAAGCTATCCCCTTCCTCTCGGAAGTAATCCCTTTACAAAGATGATGTAAAGTAAATAGTAGAGAAACAGCTAATGGAAGCTTATACAACTGAATAATGTCTCTCTTTCAAAGTAAAGCTTGAAGAATGGCTCAATAAGAATATTTCAAAGCTTTTGGTGTTTCAAGAGTATAAAAACTTGATTGAGTGAGATCAACTCTTTTTGAATGTATGCAGCTTGTTATTAAATGCTCAATTGAATGGGTTTATATAGCAATCAAATAATATGGCCGTTAGGACTTTAATTTGAAAAAGATTTGCTTTAAAACGTTCAGATTTGGAGTCCAACGGTCATTTTTTTTGAACTACCAGTCGACTGGGTCGTGATACTAGTCGACTGGGTTCACTTGAAAAAATCATGTTTTCAGACCTTCTGGGTATCCAGTCGACTAGTATATTTCATCCAGTCGATTGGGGACGCACTGTCCATTTTACCAGTAAACTGGTATGAATTACCCAGTTGACTGGAGACCTACTATCTCATATACCAGTCGACTGGTATATGTACCCCATCGACTGGGTTGTCTTCCAACCAAGTTTTTCTGTTTTAATTTAAAATGTTTGTTTTAAAATGATCGATTTAGAAAACCTTTTTTGTTCGAGCCATTGAACAAGCTATTACAGTGTATAAGTGAGACTTACATTGGTTCTAAAACCTTAAACCTATACTAGTTTTTCAGTCTTCACTTGATACTTTGATTCGGTTTGAGTTCTTGAATTGATCCTTGGTTGAACGCTTTTGTTGCTTGCTACACTTAGTTAGTATAATAACACTTGTGTTTTGTCATCATTAAAATACGGGTGAGGGTCAACATCTTCATTCTCTTCACCTTCCTTAGGAGTGGGATCAAAAAATGAACCCGGATAGGGTGGCATAGTAAGGAAGTGATCCATATTACAACCAGTAGCGAAGGCAAGGTGGTGACACATCTGACCAAAAGAAGAGTAGACCCCAGCTTGATAATCGACCTGCTGAGCCAAGAATTTATCTTGCAAAGCGAATATTTTGTCTTGACGAGCTATCTTAGCAAGCAACAATTTCTGATGCTCATCAAAACAACTCTCTAGAAGCTCAAGGCACTCGACAATAGTGAAAGGCCTAGAGGAAGAAGGATGGTCAGCAGAGACTGCTCCCTCTCCCAGAATTGGCAACCTTGAGGCTTTAATCTGTGCTAACAAGCTATCATCAATGGGTCTTTTGGTTTCCTGGGCCTCTTCATCAGGGTTCTATTGGACTCCAGTTCGGATGCACAATTGGGTTATTAAAGAAGGAAAATATAATCCGAGCTTTTGTCTAATAGTGTGTCTGAATGAATCATGTATGACTTGGCCGACATTGATAGTCATTCCCATTAAAATTGTATAGACTAACATAGCTCGCTCAATATTTAGGGCACTATAATGTAAAGCAGGCATCATCCTCTGACATATAAAATATTGCCAAGCCCTAGCAGTGGCATTGAGAGAAGTATCGGGCAAAGTGATAGGGAGATCACCTGTCATTTTCTATGTAGTGCCCGAAATACAAAGAGTAGTGCAAATCTCTTCATAATTGATGGTGGACATATATAAACTATACTCACTATGCATAATGTCAGGTAATCCATAGAAGTTATTAATGGATGTGCTGCTAAAAGAGACTATTTATCATCTCACTCTCACTTCACCATTCCTATGCTCGGGCGCATTTGCGTAAAATTATCTAACCAAATTTGGGAGGGAGTGAGAGGGTTTTCTTGTAAATGTGCCCCAATTCCTATCTAGAATCATTCTAAATAAGGTCGGATTTCTCCTCTCGGTGATGTTGAATCCTCTTTCGAGAATGGGTTTTCGACTTTGCAACATACTAATATATCTCTCACTTGCTTCAAAACTCACAAATTTTGTCTCATCATACTCTTGTTGTGGTCTCCCCCAAGGTCTCTTGGTCTTAGGTGCCATGGAAATCAAATTTTTAGAACAATAGAATTAAGGCAAAATGTAACCACTAAATAGCACAAGTGCATAATAAAATGGAAGAAAGTGGTCTTACTTGATGTCCATGGTGGATAGAAGAAAGACTATCTACCTCTTGAAGTGTTCTTGATGAATCCAATGGTCTTTTTATAACCAAGCTTTAGAGAGAGAGTGCTAGCAAAATCAGCAACAAAAGTGAGCAATTTAGTAAGAAATGTTGTATAAACAAGAAAGTTTTGAGTGCAAGTGATTGAGCAAGTAAGGATGTGTTTCAAAGTGGATAGAGGAGGTAGTGTGCTACTGATTTTGTGAAAGAAGAAATGAGGAAGAAGGCTGTAAAATGGCTTTTATAGTACAGAATTAGGGTTAGGTAGCTGCTGGGCTCGAGCTAGCGTCGTGCAGTGTGTTGCGGTGCTGGGCTTGGCGCTGTGCGCTGCGGTGCTGGGCCTGGTGCTACTGGGCTCAGTTCTGGGCACCGCGGTGCTGGGCCTGGCACTGCTAATCCTGGTATTGGGCACCACGGTGCTGCTGAGGAGCACCGCGGTGCACACTGATGCCCAAAAATTATGTTCTTGGTTGCCAACAGAAAAATAAGATAAAGTTTAAAATTAAATTTTAAAAATTAAATTAAACTAAAAGAAAAAAAAACTAACAATTAAGATTGAATAAAATTTAATTAAAAACAAAATAAACAAATCAAAAGAAAAAATAAATGAAAAAGTACCTGTGTGGTAAAGTTAAGGGAAATAGACCGGATCCATAAGTGGAATGTCTTCCACCTCCGGATCTAGCCTATTGATTAAGATCTTAAGGCACTAACCATTCAGTTTAAAAATTCGACCATCCTTAGTGTCCTCAATTTCCACCGCTCTATTTTCAAAAACATGTTTTACTATGAAAGGACCGGTCCATCTTGACCGAAGTTTTCCTAGATGCTTATGGAGTCTAGAATCGTATAAGAACACTCGATCATTGGGTCTAAATGTTTTCCTCAAAATATTTTTATCATGGAATGCTTTCATTTTGGTCTTATAGATTCTAGAGTTCTCATAAGCATCGTTTCTTAATTCCTCTAACTCGGTCAGTTGATACTTCCTAAGCTTACCCGCCTCTCCTATGTCAAAATTAAAAGACTTGATGGCCCAATAAGCTCTATGCTCGAGCTCCATAGGTAAGTGGCAAGGCTTTCCAAAAATAAGCCTATAAGGTGGCATGCCTAAGGGTGTTTTAAAAGCAGTACAGTAGGCCCAAAGTGCATCAACAAGTCTCAAAGACCAATCCTTGCGATCCGGGTTAACCATTTTTTCCAAAATTTGATTAATTTCCCTATTAGCGAGCTCTACTTGTCCACTAATCTGAGGATGATAGGCAGTAGAAATTTTATGTAACACCCCATATTTTCGCATTAAAGCTTCAAAAAAAACAGTTGCAAAAATGTGTACCTCGATCACTAATTATAGCACGTGGTGCACCAAATCGAGATAACACATTTTCTTTAAGAAATTTAATTACCGTTCTATTATCATTACTTCGGCAAGCTGCTGCCTCTACCCACTTAGATACATAATCTATTGCCACAATGATATATTGGTATCTAAAGGAAGGAGGAAAGGGTCCCATAAAATTGATGCCCCAACAATCAAAGATTTCAATTACTAAAATAGGGTTTAAGGGCATCATATTTCGATGGGACACAGCTCCTAACTTTTGACACCTTTCATATAAACGACAGTAGGTGTTTGTATCTTTAAACAAGGAAGGCTTTTTTTCATTGAAAAGTGGCCTCCACAAGCTTAGGAGTGACAAAATTCTAAGACACTTGCAATCTCTTCATTAGAGATGCAACTCCTTAGAATTTGGTCATGGCAATACTTGAAAAGATAAGGGTCATCCCAATAGAAATTACGTACCTCGTATAAGAATTTCCTCTTGTCTTGAGAACTCCAATCCATTGGTATCTCACCTGTAGCCAAATAATTTACGATGTGAGCAAACCATGGTAGAGAAGAAATGGATAGTAATTGCTCATCGGGAAAATCATCCTTGATTGGGATTTCATCACAAGTGTCCTCGAAAGTAAGTCTCGAAAGATGATCAGCAACTACATTCTCCACTCCTTTTTTGTCTTTGATAGTGATGTCAAATTCTTGTAGGAGGAGGATCCATCGTATTAGTCATGCTTTAGCATCCCTCTTTGTAAGAAGGTACTTGAGGGTTGCATGATCTGTAAAAATAAAAATAGGGGAACCAATTAAATAAGCACGAAATTTGTCTAAAGCAAATACTACAGCTAGTAATTTTTTTTTCAGTTATGGAGTAATTTATTTGAGCACTATTTAAAGTTTTACTAGCTTAGTAAATGACAAATGGTTTTCTCTCTCTTCACTATCTAAGAACAGCACCTACAGCGTAGTCATTAGCATCACACATGATTTCAAAAGGCAAAGTCCTATCCGGTGACTGCATTATAGGTGCGAAAGTAAGCTTGCCGATCAGCATTTGGAATGCTTCTTGACAAGTGATGAGTCTTAAATATTGCATATTTAAGCCCTTAAATTATATGTGTTAAGCTCTTAGTTTGTATTATTTCACTTTATTTTATGTCTTTTCTATGTTTTGTATATTTTTATAGGTTTGTGGAGAAAATGAAGCATTTCAGGAGATCAAGCTTCAAGAGCAAAAGCTGAGGATGCCTAGTGCGATCGAGCGCACGAGACATGCGATCAAGCGCACCTGCCTACGAACGAGCGCATAGTCAACATCCCACATCGAAATCTTTGCAGTGTAGTGCACCTGCGATCGAGCGCACATGCGATCAATCGCACCAATCTGCGATCGAGCGCACATGCGATCAATCGCACCAATCTGCGATCGAGCGCACTCGGGCAGTATCCCACATCGAATCTGCAACCCATTGTGCTCCGGAACTCCCCCTATAAAAGAACCATCTCACTTTATCTTTCAATGTGCAATTCCTGAGCCATTTGGTGTAATCCAGTGGATGTCTGCTAGCATTCTGGTGGACCCTGAAGGCTTTGGTACCACGAGGGGAAGCGCCGCCCAACAACGAGTGGAATTTCTCCCATGTATAGTAATTTATTTCTTTTTATCTAGTTTTAAAGTTTAATGTTTAGCACTTGTATTGTGAATTTTAGTTTCATAATTATGAGAGGCTAAAATCTTCAGCTAAGGTTGAAGATGAAGCCTTCCATTGTTTAGCATTATATTTTCAGATTTGCGCATAGTAGTTATGATTTTTTAGTATAAATGTTCTATTCAATTATTTGAGTAAATCTTATGATTGATTGCTTTTAATTGTTAAATTGGATATTCCTTGTGTTTCATCTTATGGATACATTGAATCGTTTTCGATTAAATTGGATTTCCTTTGTGATTTGTTAAAAGCAGATACATTAGATGCTTTTGGTTTAATTGGGATATTCATTGTTTTTTGTTTAAAGTTGGATTCATGGAATTTTTTGATTACTTTTCATAGAACATGAAAATATATGCTTTACTTTGGTAGGGTGGATTCAGAAACCTTAGTCTTTTTATCATTTGCTTTAAACCAATTTAGTTTAAGTTTATATTTCTTTGCAACATATAATTCAAAACTCGGAACTAGGTTAAGATAAGGTTTGTTTAGATAAAATTATATTTTCACAACCCAATTCCCTGTGGATTCGACCTCGCACTTGCACAACACTATATTGCAAACGACTCGTGCGCTTGCGAGTAATTTAAAACTCACAACAAGTTTTTAGTGCCGTTGTCGGGGAGTTGTTTGGTTTGTGAAATTTTTGTTTGAATTAATTTTATTTTTCTACTAGTTAGTTAGCATTGTTTGTTTGATTTTTCTTTTTGGCAATTTTATTTTATTTTATTTGTTTCTATTTGCATTGTTAAATAAAAATAATATATATAAAAATAAAAATAATAAAAAAAACATTTTTGCAAATTTCTGCTGATTAGGTTATTTTAGTGCTTTTTGTGCGGTGTATACTTGGTCGGAGATCCCTAAATTTAGATTTGATACATTTAGATCCCGACTTAGAAAGAACTCTTAGGAGAGGCGCTTAAGTAGCCCCATGATCATATCAATATCTATTTTCAAATAAATCATAAAATAAAAAGGAAAATGAGAAGAAAACGAAGGGAAATAAAATAGAGAAAAAGGGGAAGAATGTGGGAGGTTTGAGTGTTGAAGATTTTGATTGAAAAATTCAGGAAAAATTCTTTAAAATTCAGTTTGAAGAAGTTCTTTCACAATTGTTGCGAGGTTCTTGGTGCTTAACACTTTTACTAGTTCCTCTTGAAGAGATTCTGAAAATTTATGTTAAGGTATGGTTTCTACCATGCATCACTTTTATTTACGTTCTTTATGTTTTAATGAATGAATTACATGTTGAATTCTTGCAAATAGTATTTACAGTCATGTGTTGTTATAGTTGAAATCATATATGTTAAAATTGGATTCAATATACATAGTTTCTCTTATAAATCAATAAATTGTCCTTTTGTTATGAAATAATCCTTAATTTTTAGTATGTTATAGTTCTATATGTCTAGAGATTGTATATCGAATTTATTCTCAATTAGATGTCTAGAGGTTAGTCTATCATTAGACATACTACTACTGAGTTCTAGAAATCATAATATGGACAGATTCTGCAGTCTATTTTAAGCTAATGTAAATCGGATCATTTTGAGATCAAATTTGGTGCTTCTTGAGTCTACTTTGAAGATCTATAAGTCTAGTTTCTAAACTATTTGAATCACCCATAAATGTTATCTAATGATGAGATAATGATATTTTAGTTGACTCTGTTCAAGCATGGCAGACTCTATTCAGGCATGGCATATTCATTTAGCTATTGTTTTTATCGATGAATGTGCATGTGTATGTCTTTGTGCATACATGTGAATGAAGGGGAGTTATCAACATTAAATGAAGAAGTATTTTTTAAACGATACATGTTGGGACACTTCCTAACAGGTTAACCTCCCTATTGGGTGTGTGTCGTGCACAACGTCACACTATTATATTTTAGTGAATGATTGAACATTACTTAGGCATGATACTTGACTCCGTCCTTACAATGATTAATCATCTTCTTGCATAGTGTTGCCACCTATCAATGCCACCCATTTTGACTTAAAGCCATATATCATCCAACTCCTACCCTCATTTCATGGCTTAGATCTTGAAAGTCCTTATAGTCATGTAAAGAAGTTCAAAGACATTTGTTCCACATTCAAGTTTCAGAACTTCTCTAAGGAGTCAGTCCATCTTCGACTTTTCCCTTTTTCTCTTCACGATAGAGCTAGAGCATGGTTGGATTCAAACACGCCCAGGTCTATTACATCTTGGGAAAATCTGCTTAGCAAATTTTATCATAAGTTTTTCCCAATGTCTAGAGTGAATGAGTGCTGAAGGGAGATTAGTTCTTTCACTCAGGATGAGGATGAGAAGTTTTCTGAAAGCTGGGAGCGCTTCAAAGAGTTACTGATCAGATGCCCTCCACATGGATATGAGAAGTGGAGACTCGTTCAGTTCTTCTACCAAGGGTTGACTCAACCCAACTGTAGTATGATCGAGTCTATGAATGGGGGAGCATTCTTAAGTCTGATGGGAGATGAAGCATACAATGCATTGGACAAGTTGTCCGACAACTCGCAGCAGTGGGATTTTTCAAGCTATCAAGATAAGTCCATTCGTGCTCCTAAGAAAGGAGGCATCTATGAGGTCAGGGAAGACGCTGACTTGAGGATAAAGTTAGATGCTCTCACTAAGAAGATTGACGCTCTCACTGTGGGCCAATCCATCAATGCTGCCAACACATTCCATGTTGATAGTTGTTTCATCTGTGCTAGTCTCATGCATCTAGCACCGAATTGTCCATCCATGCCGGTTTTTGCTGAGTATCCTATGGAACAAGTGAATGCTTTCAATGACTATCGGAGGCAGTCAAATGGATCTTACTCCGAGACGTACAATCCAGGGTGGTGGAACCACCCTAATTTTTCATGAAAGCAGAGCCAACCAATGAATTAGGGAGGATCCTTGCATCATGCTCAGAATCAATACCCTTCCGGATTTGCCTCACAAATTCCTAGTCATGGTCGTTCTGCCCATTCAGCACCATCACCTGCTTACCAAGCTCCCACTCGAACGCCAGCACCAGTTTCACAGTCACTAGAGGACATCCTTAAGGAGTTCATGAAGATGACTGGCCAATCCATGAGCGAAGTAAGGAGTGCAACAATGGTAAACACCCAAGAAATTTCCAAACTGGAGAGTCAAATAGGGCAAATTACAAGTCACTTGGGTGAAAGAAAGAAGGGAAAGTTCCCCAGTCAGCCCGTGCCCAACCCAAAAGGACAATTTATGGTTGGAAATTCATCAACTCCTATGCACGAGGAGGAACAAGTGCATTCAATTGTCACATTGAGGTCTGAGAGACAAGTGGACAATCGAGTGGAAGAGAACCCTGCTATGCAGCTAGGGAAAGAAAGTGGCAACAAGGAAAAGAGAGATGCTAAGCTATCTACAGCCACACCTACTGTGAAGGACCCTCCTAGGTTGTTTGTACCTAAAGCGCCATACTCTGAGAGATTACAGGCACCCAAGAAATGAGGGAAGTATGAGGAAATTATAGAGGTATTCAAGCAGGTCCAAATCAATATCCCATTTTTGGATGTCATCCATCAAGTTCCGTCATATGCCAAGTTTTTAAAGGACTTGGTCACTATCAAGAGGAGGACGAATGTCCCAAAGAAGGCATTTTTGACCAAGCAAGTTAGCTCAATCCTTCAGTGCAAGCTACCCATTAAGTATAAGGACTCGGGGTGTCCTACCATCTCTTGCACGATAGGAATCAGCCAGATTGAGAGGGCTCTCTTGGATCTAGGAGCAAGTGTGAACCTTTTACCTTACTCAGTTTATTTGCAGTTAGAGTTAGGAGAACTGAAGCCTACAAACACGATGCTTCAATTGGTTGATAGGTCAGTGAAAATACCACGGGGAATAGTTGAGGATGTCTTGATAAAAGTGGATAAATTCTATTTCCCAGTGGATTTTATTGTGCTTGACACAGAACCGGTTCAGAATGTAGGGATTCAGATACCGATTATTCTAAGACGACCATTCTTAGCCACGGCTAATGCCCTGATCAATTGTTGGACAGGGGTGATGAAGATTTCCTTCAGAAATATGATAGTGGAGTTGAATATCTTTGATATCACTAAGCAACCACTGGAATTTGATGAAGTGAGAAACATATGCTTGATAGAGGAGATTCTTGAGGCGACTGTGGAGGAATGAAGCATTGAGGACCCCCTGGAGGCATGCTTCACTCAATTTGGAGAGGATTTGGATCTAGATAAGTTGCTCGAGTAAGCAAGTGCCATTTTAGAGCCTCCTCCTCAGAAGAGCAATGAAACGGAGGAGACCGCAGCACCTGAAACCCCCAAGAAGGAACTTAAGCCTTTACCGGATAATCTTAAGTATAAGTTCCTAGGTCCAGCCGATTCTTTACCTGTAATTATAGCACCAAATTTGGGTGAGGCTCAAGAGAAGAAATTATTAGAGGTTTTAAGAGAGCACAAGGAAGCTATCGGCTGGACTATAGAGGATATTAAGGGAATCAGTCCCCCGTTGGTAATGTACAAGATACATTTGGAGAAGAATGCCAAGCCATTAAGGGAGCCACAAAGAAGGCTTAACCCAGCTATGCAAGAGGTTGTGAGGGCAGAAGTAATGAAGCTGTTAGATGCAGGGATCATTTATCCCATCTCTGATAGCAAGTGGGTGAGCCCGATTCACGTCGTGCCCAAGAGAGCTGGATTAACGGTAGTGAAGAATAAGGATGATGAGTTGGTGCCAACTCGTGTTCAGTCAGGGTGGAGAGTGTGTTTAGACTACCGTAAACTGAACGCTCCCACAAGGAATGATCATTTTCCACTCCTATTTATTGATCAGATGGTGGAGTGTTTGGCTGGGCACGAGTATTATTGCTTTTTGGATGGTTATTCTGGATATAACCAGGTCCCTGTGGACCCTGAAGATCAGGAGAAGACGACGTTTACCTGTCCTTTTGGGACATTCGCCTACTATCGCATGCCCTTTGGGTTATGCAATGCACCTGCTACTTTTCAACGGTGCATGGTCAGCATATTCTCTGACATGGTAGAGTTGTTCTTAGAGATTTTTGTGGACGAATTCTCCGTCTTCGGTTCAACATTTGAGGAGTGCCTGCACCATCTCACTTTGGTTTTAATGCTGTGCAAGGAGAAGAACCTGGTGCTTAATTGAGAGAAATGTCATTTTATGGTTAAGCAAGGCATTGTACTGGGGTATGTCATATCTCACCAGGGGATTGAGGTCGACAAAGCGAAGGTGGACCTGATTTCCAATCTTCCACGCCCATGTACAGTGAAGGAGGTTCGATCTTTTCTGGGCCATGCAGGCTTCTACAGGCGATTTATCTAGAATTTCAGCAAAATCACCGGGCCCTTATGCAAGTTATTACAGAAGGATGCCCTATTTGTATTTGATGAAGACTGTAAGAAAGCATTTGGGGATCTGAAGAAGATTTTGACATCCACACCCATTATTCAGCCACCCAATTTGGGTGTGCCTTTTGAGATTATGTGTGACTGATCAGGCTATGCTATTGGAGTTATTTTGGGGCAGTGTGTTGATAAACTTCTCCATGTTATCTATTATGCAAGTCGAACTCTAAACGACGCACAACTCAATTACTTTACCACTGAGAAGGAGTTGCTAGCAGTCGTTTTTGCATTAGACAAGTTCAGATCCTACTTATTAGGATCTAAAGTCATTATCTACTCAGATCATGCAGCATTGAAGTATCTTTTCTCTAAAAAAAATGCTAAATCTCGTCTTATCCAATGGATCTTGCTACTTCAAGAGTTTGACATAGAGATTTGGGATAAGAAAGGTTCTGAAAATGTGGTGGCGGACCATTTGTCTAGATTGATTGTGGATTTCACTGAGGCCGCCACTCCCATTTCTGAGACCTTTCCTGATGAGTAGTTGATGCACATTGCTCAAAATCTCATTCCATGGTTTGCTGATATAGTGAACTATCTTGTCACCGGTCAAATGCCTTTACATTGGGGGCGACAAGATAAATCAAAGTTTTTGGCCATAGTTAAACATTTTTTCTGGGATGATCCTTACCTGTTGTTGTGAGTTTTAAATTACTCGCAAGCGCACAAGTCGTTTGCAGTATAGTGTGTGCAAGTGCGAGGTCGAATCCACAGGGAATTGCGTTGTGAAAATATATTTTTTAATCTAAACTAACTCTATTTTAACCTAGTTCCAAATTTCAGAATGATATTGCAAAATAAATTAAAACTAAATTAAATTGATTTAAAAACTAATAATTAAAAAGCACTAAGGTTTCCGAATCCACCCCACCGAAGTTAAGCATACATGTTCTAAAAATATAGCCTATCAAAACATTCAATGAATCCAACTATAAGACAAAAAACAAAGAATATCCCAACTAAACCAAAAGCACCCGATGTATCCGCTCTTAACAAATCACAAAGGGAATCCAATTTAATCGAAAAGCATTCAATGTATCCATCAGATGAAACATAAAGAAAATCCAACAGACAATTTAAACTCAATCAATTATAAGATTAACTCAAATAATTGACAGAACATTTATACTAAAAATTGTCAGATTTGTACAAACAAATCTGAACTACTACGCCAAACAACGGCGGGGCTTCATCTTCAACCTTAGCTGAAGAGTCTAGCCACTCATATCTATAAAGCTATAATAAAAAGTGCTAAACATTTAAACTAAAACAATTGAATATAAAAAAATAAATAAAAAACTTTACATGGGAGAAATTCCACTCGCTGAAGGGCGGTGCTTCCCCTCGTGGTAGCAATGCCTTCGGGATCCATCAAAATGCTGGCAGAAGTCCACCGGTAAACACCAAAGTGGCTCAGGAATTGTACACTGAATGATGAGGTCAGATGGTGTTTATATAGGGGGAGTCCCGGAGCACATTGGGTTTCAAAATCGATGTGGGATATTGCCCGAGTGCGATCGATCGCACTCTGGTGTGGTCGAGCGCACATTGGAGCACTAAAGAGCATTTTTAACCGATGTGGGATGTGCGAGTGCGCATTTGCGATCGATCGCAAGTCTGGTGCGATCGGGCGCACTAGACATCTTCAGCTTGACCCTTGTTTACTAAAATGGCCATAACTTTCTCTAGAAAAATCATTTTTGCAAGCCGTAAAATCCCTCAGAAAATAGACTTCCGGATCTTTCCAAGCATATATGGCTCATCTCCTGGTTCTTCCGGAATCAATACAGTAAAATCCACAAAAATGACTGATCTGTAAGGCGATTTTGGCAATTTTATTGAAACTCCTTTCCCAGTGCTTGTAAACCTGAAAAACAACGAAAACAACTCAAAGTAACAAATTCCTAAGCTAACAAATGTAAATTAAAGGGCTAAAATATGCAATATTTGGCACTCATCACCTGTTCAAGTATTGTCCCGATCAGATCATCAAAAGGTGTATTCTTGAGCATGACCAATCTAATATCATCGCCTTTTGTCATGATCATGCTTGTGGAGGCCATTTCAGTGCTAAAAAGAGCACTGCAAAGATTTTGCAGTGTGAATTCTATTGGCCTACCCTGTTCCGAGACTCTCACACCTACTGTGTATCTTGTGAGCGTTGCCAAAAGCTAGAGAGTCTTTCTAGGAGGAATATGATGCTCCTCAACCCTATCCTGATTGTTGAGATTTTTGACGTGTGGGGTATTGATTTTATGGGATCGTTCCCAAACTCCTTTGGCTACCTGTACATTCTGGTTGCTGTGGACTATCTGTCCAAATGGGTTGAGGCCGTTGCATGCAAGACCAATGACCACAGAGTTGTGGTCCAGTTTTTGAAGGACACTATCTTTGCTCGTTTTGGTACGCCTCGAGCAATCATAAGTGATGGAGGTAAGCAATTTTGCAACCGGATTTTTGAGTAGTTGATGAAGAAGTATTTCATCACACACAAGGTTTCTACCCCATATCACCCTCAGACGAGTGGCCAAGTGGAAATTTCCAATCATGAGATCAAGCAAATTTTAGAGAAGACTGTGAACCCTACTAGAAAGGATTGGTCTCTGCGATTGACTGATGCATTATGGGCATATCGAACAGCTTTCAAGACGCCAAATGGCATGTCCCCCTATTGTATTGTGTACGGAAAGGCATGTCACCTTCCGGTAGAATTGGAGCATCGTGCGTATTAGGATATTAAGCAGCTGAACTTCAATCTTTGTAAGGCCGGCTCACAAAGGAAGCTCCAACTCAATGAATTAGAGGAGCTGCGGAATGATGCATATAAGTGTGCACGATCATACAAGGCACAAATGAAGAAGACTCATGACCAAAACATTTTGAGATGAGCTTTTGAGCCGGGTCAAAAGGTTCTTCTTTACAACTCACGCCTGCATTTTTTTCCAGGAAAGCTCAAATCTCGATGGACAGGCCCATTTATTATTTGGTCAATTTTTCCTCATGGAGCCATCGAGATTGAGGATCCAAAGAATGGTAACACTTTCAAGGTAAATGGAAAAAAGCTAAAACCATTCTTGGAGTTGAGGAGTCCGGACATTAAGATGATATTGTTGGAGGATCCTATTTACTCAGATTGAATATCGTCTACTATGGAGAATCTGGCTGAAGACTTTAAACTTAGCACTCATGGGAGGCAACCCACAGCTTATCCTTTCTGTTTATTTATTATTTTACATATTTATGATTAATGTTTGTTTCCAGTATTTTTTGTTTTTCAGTCTTTATTTTTCAGGGACAATGCGTACTTCAGTTCAAGTTTGGGGGTATGCTACGAGCCATACTAGTCTAGATAGTTCTCCATATCCCAGGTCAGCTCTTTCCATATTATTCACACATTGGAGTCAATGTGTCATTTAAGTTTGGGGGTATGGGAGACACGTTACACGCACTTTATCCTAATTTATTGTTGTTTTTTTCTTCGTGAAGATAAATGCATGTTCATGTTCATCTAAAAATTTTGGTTGATCTGAAAAATTGTGATGTGATTTCATTGGTGAGTTTAAAACTTTGAACACATGATTTGATGATAGAGTTTAAACTTTAGTTACTTACTTTAGGCATTTGAGAATTCACATGTTTTAGCCAATCTAACACGTGCACATTAGTACATATTTGTGTGAGGTATGACATGTGATGTTAATGTGTATGTTTCTTATCTTAACTGAAACAGGATGACTTATTGGATAAACACTTGGGCATAGATAAAAAAAAATGACCATCATCAATAAACTTTCCACTGAGTAACTGGACCTCTTGCCTCAGTAAGCAGTGAGTGTTCACGTCAAAATGTGGGAATTTTATTCATAATGATCATTGCAAAAATTTTCGCTGAGTAACTGGACCTCTTGCCTCAGTAAGCAGTGAGTGTTCACATCAAAAGGTGGAAATTTTGCTTGGTAGCATTAAGGAAAGTTTAGTTTCATAGCCTTCTTGACTCGAGTTAGTAAGTCCTTAGGGGTGTCTTTACACCTAATTCCCTAAAACCATCTGGTTTGGGAGTCATTGACTCAACACTCGTTACATAGATCAATTAGAAAGTTTAAGGGAATTAAACATAGCAGAGCCTTATAAAAAAAAGAAAAAAATAAAATAAAACTATGCCATCGTTGTTCATTCTGATGAGAAATTCTGTGAATCTTGAGATGTGGAAACATTGTACATTGATCTTATTTGGAAACCTCATCAGTATATGCTAATTCATTTTAACACTGATTCAAGCTTGTGATGTCTTAGCATGCCTCTTGTAAGTAATTAGGTTTTAAATTCGTATTCATTATGAAAATGGGTTAGATTTTTTAAGCTTGCTCATGAACGAATTTCATGATTTTGAGTGCTCCTTAAATTTTTGATACCATGAGTATTGAACTTATCTTTATGTTCTTTGTTTTTCATTTAGTTTTTTTATTTTGTTTTGCTAAGGGACCAGCAAAATATAAGTTTGGGGTTATTTGTTGAGTCTTAAATATTGCATATTTAAGCCCTTAAATTATGTGTTAAGCTCTTAGTTTGTATTATTTCACTTTATTTTATGTCCTTTCTGTGTTTTGTGTATTTTTATAGGTTTGTGGAGAAAATGAAGCATTTCGGGAGATCAAGCTTCAAGAGCAAAAGCTGAGGATGCCTAGTACGATCAAGCGCACGAGACATGCGATCGAGCGCACCAGCGCTCAAGCGCACCTGCCTACGAACGAGCGCATGGTCAACATCCCACATTGAGATCTTTGCAGTGCAGTGCACCTGTGATCAAGCGCATCAAACATGCGATCGAGCGCACATGCGATCGTGCGCACAAGACATGCGATCGAGCGCACTCGGGCAGTATCCCACATCGAATCTGCAACCCATTGTGCTCCGGGACTCCCCCTATTAAAGAACCATCTCACTTCGTCTTTCAATGTGCAATTCCTGAGCCATTTGGTGTAATCTGGTGGATGTCTGCTAGCATTCTGGTGGACCCCGAAGGCTTTGCTACCATAAGAGGAAGTGCCACCCAACAATGAGTGGAATTTCTCCCATATATAGTAATTTATTTCTTTTTATCTAGTTTTAAAGTTTAATGTTTAGCACTTGTATTGTGAACTTTAGTTTCATAATTATGAGAGGCTAAAATCTTCAACTAAGGTTGAAGATGAAGCCTTCCATTGTTTAGCATTATATTTTCAGATTTACGCATAGTAGTTCTGATTTTTTAGTATAAATGTTATGTTCAATTATTTGAGTAAATCTTATGATTGATTGCTTTTAATTGTTAAATTGGATATCCTTTATGTTTCATCTGATGGATACATCAAATTGTTTTCGATTAAATTGGATTTCCTTTGTGATTTTTTAAAAGCGGATACATTGGATACTTTTGGTTTAATTGGGATATTCGTTGTTTTTTGTTTAAAGTTGGATTCATGGAATTTTTTGATTACTTTTACATAGAACATGAAAATATATGCTTTACTTTGGTAGGGTGGATTCAGAAACCTTAGTCTTTTTATCATTTGCTTTAAACCAATTTAGTTTAAGTTTATATTTCTTTGCAACATATAATTCAAAACTCGGAACTAAGTTAAGATAAGGTTAGTTTAGATAAAATTATATTTTCACAATGCAATTCCCGGTGGATTTGACCTCGCACTTGCACAACACTATATTCCAAACGACTCGTGCGCTTGCGAGTAATTTAAAACTCACAACAACAAGCTCCTGTCTATTCAAGGGGAGTGTATTTAACTAGGAGGGCACATAGTGGTCTAGATATGTTTGAACAATTTTGTATGAACCTCCTATTAAAACCAGCATGACCAAGGAAAGACCTCACATCCTTTTTTGTTTTAGGTGTAGGAAATTTAGAGATTAATTCAATCTTAGATTGATCAACCTTTATTCCTTTAGAAGAGACAATATGCCCTAAGACAATGTCGGATGGTACCACGAAATGGCATTTTTCCCAATTTAAAACCAATTCTTTTTCCTCACAGGGAATTAATACTCTTTCTAAATTCATTAAGCATGCTTCAAATGAAGATCCAAAAACAGTTAGGTCATCCATAAAAACCTCCATGCAACTTTCAACCATGTCACTAAAAATACTCATCATGTAATGTTGAAAAGTAGCAGGGGTATTACATAATCCAAATGGCATTCTGCGAAAAACATAGGTGCCAAAAAGACAAGTAAAAGTGGTCTTTCCTTGGTCTTCTAATGCAATTTCTATTTGATAATAACCAGAATAACCATCTAGAAAACAGTAAAATGGATGACCAGCTATGCACTCAAGAATTTTATCAATAAAAGGGAGTGGGAAGTGGTCTTTTCGGGTGGCAGCATTTAATTTTCTGTAATCAATGCACATACGCCACCCGGTCACAAGTTTGGTAGGGACTGGCTCTCCTAGGTCATTCTTTACTACCATGACTCCGGACTTTTTAGGGGCGACTTGTGTAGGACTTACCCATTTACTATCAGCTATAAGATACATAATACCTGCATCTAACAGTTTCAGCACTTCATTTTTCACTACTTCTTTCATAGTGGGGTTAAGCCTACGTTGAGGGTCTCTATGAGGACTAGCTCCTTCATCCAAATTTATTTTATGGGAGCAGATTAGGGGACTAATTCCCTTTAAATCAGCCATGCTCCAACCTAGGGCTGATTCGTGTGCATTCAAAGTTTGAAGTAGTTTCTCACCTTGGGTATCAGATAATTCAGAAGAAATAATAACAGGTAAGGTATCACCTAGATCGAGAAAAGCATGCTTTAAGCCCTTAGGTAGCGGCTTTAGTTCGACCTTAGGTTCTTCCACACTTGAGGGGATTTGTGTCTTGCTTCTTTCGGGCAGCTCTTCAAACCTTGGTTGCCATGCCCGATTGCTATAATCCTGAGATTTTTCAAAAACAGCACAAATATTAATCATATCAGTTTTATCATCAAATAAATCTATCTCAGAATTAACAAGAAAATTCTTAAGGATCATAATCATGAGCTAAGGAAACTCCCTCATTTATGAGTGACTTAATCATGTAAAGCTGGTGGTGTTCGTCCTCATCTTCGGGTTGCTTTGCAACATTGAAAATATTTACTTCAAGTGTCATGTTGCTAAAGGACAATTTCATGAGTCCATTCCTACAATTTATTAGAGCATTCGCAGTAGCAAGGAAAGGTCTACCCAAAATCAAAGGGATTTTAGCATTAGTATCAACAACAGAAGTAGTAACAAGAATTAAGAAATCAACAGGATAGTAAAATTTATCAATTTGAATCAAGACATCCTCTACCACACGCCGGGGTACTTTGATTGAACAGTCAGCCAATTGCAATACCACACCGGTTGGTTTGATTTCTCCTAACCCCAGCTGTGAGTAAATGGAAAATGGCATCAGGTTTACACTAGCTCCTAAATCTAGCAAGGCTTGTCCAATCTCACAATTTCCAATGCTGCAAGTAATGGTAGGACAGCCCGGATTTTTGTATTTTGGGGGAATTATTTGCTCAATTAACGCACTAACTTGATCAGTTAGGAATGTCGTTTTCTTGACATGGTGTTTCCTCTTAATGGTGCATAAATCCTTGAGAACTTTTGCATAGGTAGAGACTTGTTTAATCACATGCAAAAGAGGAAGATTAAGTTTCACTTGCCTTAAGTTCTCAAGGATTTCATTATTTATTTCCAATTTTTTTTTTGATTTTAAGGCTTGGGGGAATGGTGCCTTAACAAGATTTTTGGTCACTTCAGGGTCTTTAAGCAACTCGGTTTCACTATTAGTTTGACCCTTTTCCATATCCTCGGATTTATTCATTGGTGGGATGTGCAGTGACTTGCCACTTCGGGTCACAGTGGCATTTACATCTTTCAAATTTTCTTGTGCCATATGTTGATCTTGAGGTACAGACCAAGCTTGGGAAGGAAACTTACCTCGCTTAGTTACACTTAAGGAGCCCATTAATTTAGACACTTGGCTCCTAATTTCTTTGTTCTCCTCAACCACTTGTGTAATTAATGCCTCACACCTTTGGTTTGTTTTACCATGTGCTTCTATGAAAGCATGTAAGGTGTAATCTAGAGAGTTCCTAGAGGATAAGGGTGCATGATAAGGTGCTGGGTATGATTTAGGTGGCTGTGCATGCTGCTGATTTTCAGATTTTCAGCTGAAGTTGGGATGATTTCGCCACCCCGGATTGTAAGTGTTAGAGAAGGGTGCTTAAGGCTTCTTGTACATGCCTAAGGCATTACATTGTTCCTTATACATCCCTCTCATGTCAACAAATGTGGGGAAATCTTGAGCAGGATGATCAATCCCACCACACACAAAATATGGTTCTAAAGGTTCGGCTTAATTAACCATGTGTGTTAGTTTTTTCGTTTTCAGTGCCTCTAACTCCCTAATAAGCATCTCGACCTTGGCATTAAGATTATCCTCTTCCCTAAGATGGTAGATTCCTCCACCACTAGGGTTTTCTATAGGTTGTGACCTATTTGTGCTTTCAGTAGCACTAGGTCCAGTCCATGTGTGAGCTTTTTCAGCAAGCTCATTGAGGTACTCAAAAGCCTCAGCAGGGTCTTTTTGCAGAAATTTACTATTGCACATCATCTCGATAAATTGGTGCTCTCTATAGGTAAGACCCTCATAGAAATAGCTCACTAAGCACCAATTTTCATACCCATGATGTGGACACATACTTAACAGCTCTTTAAATTTCTCCCAAGATTGATACAAAGTCTCGTTTTCCTTTTATGCAAATGTGGAGATTTATCTTTTCAATGCATTAGTTTTATGTTAAGGATGTTAAAAAAGACTTGGGTCATATCATTCCATGACCTAATAGATTGGTGTTGTGGCTGTCCGGTTAGGATGTAGGTAGTCTTTAAGTGTCCTAGCAACATTTTCATTAGGGTTTTCAGCCATGTTAACAAATTTTTCTAAATTTTCTGTGGGGTGAACACTAGAGTTTGATCTAGGCGAGGTTTCACTAACGGACGTGGAAGGGAAAGGTATCTCTATTTCGTGTCCCTTAATGAATCTCCCTCGCGAATCTCTTTGTCTAAGCATACACCAACTGATTTTAAAAGAAATAAACATAACAGAAAAATAAAGGAAAAAATCAGAATATAAAGGAAAGATTGTGTCTTGTCTTAGAGTTGACAAACTTCCTTATGAGTAAGTGCGTTTCCCCAGCAACGAGGCCAAAATTTGAGTACACCCAAAACAGTAACGCGGTTGTTGTAGCACGGCTTTGGGGTATCGATTCCACAAGGAAACAAGTTAACTATAAAGAAAGATGTAAACTTTAATATGAGACGATATAATCAAAATAAGTAAAGAATCTGAAATTGATGATGAAGTAATTGTGTATGTTGTAAAATATGATAGAGGGACAACAAGGATCCGAAAATCCTCCTTAGGTTCATTGCCCTAATCCTAACTTGATTAAGTTATTTTTTTATCTCGATTGCACGTTTCACATCCCAAACATGCAATCAGCAAATATTCAATGAGAACATGTATAAACCCTAATATGATCGTAATGAAATACTTCTTATTTCTAATTCATGCACATATGATCTATCCTATAGGTTTATCAAAAAACGATAATATATCTTTGTCGACAATATTGCAGTAATGGACATACCTAAAGGCTAGATTTACCGTACTCAATTATACCTAATAATCTTAACATAAGAGAAGCATGACTAAAGTTATATCAAAGAAAAAGATACAATCACCGGAATAGATAAAATCTTATAATTAGATAAAGAAGTAAATCATGACAATGTTTGACAATAAATTCTTATTACAACTTAACCAAATAAGGGTAGATAGGGACAACTACACCTAGGGATTCATCCCTTCGCCTTACTAGGAAGTTAGTTAGCCATGGTGTTCATGGCTAAACACTTTTGTGGATGAGCTGCTGCTTTGAGTTTTCTGGGCTTTTCTTCTCAGCTAAGATCTCCTTCTCTTAAACCCTAAGTATCCTATTTATAGTATAAGAGTCCAAGGGTGTTTTTGGGTTTGTTCTAATGTTTAAAAACCCTAATTAAAATCTAACTCGGAGATGCAAATTCGTGTGCGCGCTGCAGTGCTGCTGAGGAGCACCGCGGTGCTAGGCATATTCTGGATTGGGCGAGCTTCTGGGCACCGGAGTGCTATTGAGGAGCACCGCGGTGCTGGCTGTTTGTTCACAATGGGCAAGTTTTTGGGCACTGCAATGCTGGCCTTTTTGTTGAATTTCTTCATGCTTTGTCTCTCTGCAACCACTCCTATGCTTCGTCGTGCATGGAACCTTGGTGCTTTTAAACAACAATCGCTTCTTCTCCTCTTTGGACTCAAAATACCTTAAATTGTACTGGAATAAGTTAGTGATCCAATAATATTCCTTAAGAGTTATCAACACACAAGAGTGCAATATAGACCGAGAAAAATCATAAAATGCTAACAATTAAACATCGTTGAGGTGCATTTTATGGCTCTTATCAAGTCTCGTGGAAGCCATATGAAGAGGATGAGTACATCAAAGATAATTCTAACTCTTCATAATTCATTCCTAATAAATTTGAATTCAATGATTCTTTAGTTTATCACCATGCCGTTAATGTTGTTAATGTTTTTGATAAGCCATAGGAATTTATTAATAAATCTTGGCAACCATGCTTTGAGGAGTTGCTTGAGAGAAGTCACATGGATGCGGGAATCAAATACCCTACTGCTGATAGTAAATGGGCATCACCAAAAATACTTGAGCCACATGTTGTGGACTTTAAGTATTCCTTGCCTAAAGACTAGCATTGAGGCCACTAAGTATGGAACCTCATTTTCAGCACCACAATGAGGCCAGCAGTGAGAATGGTGCAGCGTCTGGCTGAAGATATAAAACTTAGCGCTCATGGGAAGTAACCCACAACATATTCTTTTATTCCATTTTTTTGTGTTTTTCATATTCCTTTTTCTTGTTTATTATTATTATTTTTCTGCTTTCCAGTTTTACTTTCGTATTTCTTTTTCAGGGACAAATATACGAAGCAGTTCAAATGGTGGTGCACAATTTTCAGCTTCTATGCACTTTTGGCTACAAAGGGAGTTTCCTTAACTTTTGGTTTCACATTGAGGACAATGCTTATTTTAAGTTGGCGGTGGAGGAAAGGAGGAAACATATTCCTGTTTTTCATATTTTTCTTTGAACTGCCTGGTGTCTTTTACCTTTTTATTTTTTTTAGCATGCTTTGTGTTAGTCTTAGAGTTAATTTACATGTCAATGATATGAGCTTAATTAAGATAGTATATAGCGTTTAGAAGTAGTTAAATCTTGCTTCGGTTTGAGAATAATTCAAGTATCAATCTTAACTTGGTTTGAGACTCTAGTTTGCGGTAAGATTGTATGATTAATCTAAAGCATTTACAGAAGTTTTATGTGTGATTGCCTTGTGAATACTTTTGCGGTCTCGACAAGCTCTAGAACTTATTTGATAATCACTTGAGGCGAATTCTTAGAATGCACACTACTTAGGATATGATATAGGCTATTTTTGAACTGTTTGAGTCTTTCAAACTTATCATTGCTATATCTATCACTAGTCACCTATTTGAGCCTTTTTCTTGTAAAAGAATTTGAGCCTTGTTTCTTTCAAAAACCTATTTACTTACCCTTATTAGCCTAAAAATATTTTATCCTTACCTTTCTTTTAAAAGAACTTAGTTGTACACATTTGTTGAGAAGTACTTAAGGGGAGTAAGGATGGAAATATGAAAAACCATAACCCAAGTATATTAAAGAAGATAAGTTGGGGGTTGTGGAAAAGAAAAGAAAATGAAAATGAAAAAGAAGGTGAATGGATATTTGCCAAAAATAGAAAAGAAAACAGAAAAAAGAAAAAAGAAGTGAACTATGGCAAAGAAAGAAGAAGAAGAAAAGAAAAAATGGTGATCTATTGAGAGAAATGCTCGAAGAGTGGTTGAAAGAGTTGGGTATTGAAGTAAGGTTATCCAGTGCTTAAAAGTGGTTAGGTTTAAAGCTAAGAGATCGAGTTCTTTTACTTGTGAATCCTTTCTGTTCTTTCTTTCTTAACCTTTACCTTAGCCTAACATTATAAGCTTATTAAAAGACCTATTGATCCAAGGTGGTGTGATTTTTCTACAATAGTGGAGAGTGATTTGAAAAATAAACCTATGGAGCTTGTTTATGTGATTGATGTCACACAATTTATTATGTTTTTAGAGGCCAAGACTTTTATTCATAAATGTTGTGCATAAAATCATCTGGGTGTTCGGATTAATGGATTGTGGTAAGATGGATGTCAAGAGTCGATAATAATTTTAAGATTGATGTTTAGATTACTTTTGGACTTAGATTAAATTTAATGATTCTATGTGCCGTGTGCTATGTGCGATTTTTGAGACAAAAGTGAATTACTCTTGGTTTAACACTAACATTGCTTTACTTTGTTTTGATTTCCACCGTAGAATTTATTTCTTATTTTCGTTTGAATTGCTAGGGACTAATAATAAGCTAGTTGGGGGTTATGATGAGAGTCATAAAATACATCTTTACAGTACTTAATTGTTAGCATTTTAGGGTTGATTTAGGTTTGAATTGCACTTTTATACCTTAACAACTGTAAAGTTTCATTCTTGGATCATTAATCTATTTCGATGCATTTTCAGGTACTTTAAGTTCAAAAGAGATGGAAAAGCTATCATTTCTTGAAGCACAATGACTCAATGAACACCGGAGTGAAGGTTCACAAGAACTTGGAAAGAAGTTTCACTAAATTGCCATAATTGTCCGTACAGATCAATCATTTTTGCAAATTAAACTGTATTGATGCAAGAAGAACCAGAAGATGAGCCATATATTCTTAGAAAGATCCGGAAGTCTATTTTCTGTAGAATTTTAGTGCTCGTAAAAATGATTTTTCTAGAGAAAGTTATGGCAGTTTTAATAGAAAAAGGTCAAGCCTCCAAAACAGCATCAGTGTGCGCCGCGCCCTGGACCAGCCAGGGCTGCGGCGCCCAAAACCTCTACATCTTGAACCACCAGCTAGTGCCACGGTGCCCAGAAGCCACCTAACCCAAGCTAAAGGCAAGGCAGTGGCGCCCATAAAGGAGAACCGCAACGCACACACGTTTTTCTATCTCCGAGTCAGAACTTAATTAGGGTTTTAACAATAAATTAAACCTGAAAACACCCTTAGACCTTTGTACTATAAATAGATCACTTAGAGTTGAAGAGAGGACATCAATCAAAGGCTGGAAAACTCAAGGGAGGCTGCCACACTCTCCCCCATGGCCAACTAATCTCTAAGCAAGGCGAAGAGATGAATCCCTAGGTGTAGTTGTTCTTATTTTTCTTTCTTAATTCAGTTGTGGATTTATTGCTAAACATTGTTTATGATTTATTCTTTGCTTAAACAAGAAGATTTAAGGTTCGTGTGACAGCTGCACTATATGTTCTTCTTATTTTAGATTTTCTTAACCCAGTGATTGCATGCTTCCTCTCCATATAAGTTTAGTCAAGCTCTTCTTATGTCAAGTTGTTTGGATGTGATTAAGTCCGGTAGATTTATCTTATAGGTTTATCCATTACTGCGATATTGTCATAGAGATATATTGTCGTTTCTTGATAAACCTATAGGATAGATCGTGTGTGCTTGAATCGAAAGTAAAGAGTACTTCATAAGCAATTACATCAGGGTTTATATATGTGCTGTGATTGAATATTTGCCGATTGCTTGTTTGGGATGTGAAACTTGCAATTGAGATAAAGACAACTGAATTGAGTTGGAATAAGGCAACAAACTTAGGAAGGATTCCTGGAACCTTGTCGTCTCCATCATATTTTCAATCTATTTACACAATTTTCTTATACCACTTACTATCAAAATTCAGATTCTCTCACTTGATCTTATCGTTCGTGTTTAGGTTTACATCTTCTCTTGTAGTTAACTTGTTTCCTCATAGGATCGACACCTCAACTATACACAATAACCGCGTATTAGTTTGAACGTAATCACCAGTCGAATGGGTCTTCGTACCAGTCGACTAGGTTAAGTGAAAAGTCTCACTTTCAAGGCTGTGGAGTGTACCAATTGACTGAGGACATGTTGTCCAATATACTAGTCGACTGGTATGAAGCACCCAGTCGACTGGGGACACACTGTCCCATATACCAGTCTTCTGGTATAAGTACCTAGTCGACTGGGTTGCCCTTCAACCCCGTTTTTCTTGCTTTGAAATGTTTTTGACTTATAAACGTTTGAATGAATAGTTTTGTTAAAATACTTTTTCAAAAGGAGCCATAAGACAAGCTAGTTACCTGAACAAGTGAGATTTACAACTTGTTTCAATACCTTATGCCTATACTATATCTTCTGTCTTGACTTGGTGTCTGATTCGGGTTAAGTTCTTGTATCTTGATTCTTGGTTGTATGCTTTTATCGTTTAAAACACTTAGATAATGTTGTTAGTATAATTAGAGTTGTGCTTTGTCATCATTAAAATTTAGATGAGGGTCAATAATATGGTCGGCCTTATCCTCATCTTCAGAAGAGACCCCCTCCTCACTTTCCTCATCCTCCTCCTCAGGGATGAAGGGTACCATAGCTAATTGACCCTCCCGAGGAACGACATCCAAAGAGGATTCGTCCTCGCTAGAGGAGACACTTATGGCCTCCTCCAGCTCTCGTGACAGGTCCCCACTGTCCTCACTAATACTACTAACTCTAGGATAAGACATAGTAAAAAAGACAAAAAGACTCACCAAAGGAATGGTCGTAATTTGTGTACGTGGCCTCGATATCCTCGCAACAAGCTCCTCTCCAAAAATCACCGCCCTTGACTCTGAGCACCCTCAACTGACTCCGAGCACCTTCTTCAAAATCCTAAAAGCAACTCTGAGCAATATACGAGGACCTCCAAATCCCTAAACTGACTCCACGAGCTCTCAAGTTTCTTTCTCTCTCAAAAACTCAAAACTAGAAAGCAAAAAGTGAAGTGAGTAGAAGAGAGGAAGAAACCACCCTTATATAGGGTTAAAGGCATCAGGAACGAGGGACATTAACTTCCCTACAGCTGAAGAGACGTGACCCTTGATGTCACCAAGACACCGTTTGCTCTCCCCAAGGTGCCAACAACAAAAAAGGTATGACGTCTCTTACACCTAAGGCACCGTTTATTCTCCCCGAAGCTCCAACCACCAAAAAGGTACGACGCCTCCTATACCCAAGCCGCCATTCACTCTCCCCTAGATAAAAAGCAGGTAAACAAATAAATGCACGCCACCACTCAAAAGCAGCCCCCCCTAATTTAATGCAGTCTGACACCATAAAAAGAAGAAACCCTAAAGGATCTAGAAAGGAAAAAGGCCCTTGGGGGCCCAAGGAGAAGAAGTCCAGTTGGCCCAAAGAAAAAGTCCAAGAATGAAGAAGTCCAAAGGAGCCCAGGAATAAAAGGACCAAGCAAAAAGAAGCCCAAAAGTCTCCTAAAATTCTCCAAATCTGAGGGTGCGAGCTGATTGTCACATACTCGGTCTAAAATCTCCAAGTTCGAGCGTGTGAGCTGCTTGTCATATGCTCAGCCCAGAATCTCCAAGTCTGAGCATGTGAGCTACTTGTCACATGCTCGATATAAAATCTATAAGTCTGAGCATGTGAGCTGCTTGTCACATGCTCGGTCCAACATCTCTAAGTCCGAGTGTGTGAGCTGCTTGTCACATATTCGATCTAAAATCTCCAAGTCCGAGCATGTGAGCTGCTTGTCACATGCTCGGTCTAAAATCTTCAAGTCCGAGCGTGTGAGCTGCTTGTCACATGCTCGGTCTAAAATCTCTAAGCCCAAGCATGTGAGCTACTTGTCAAGTGCTTGGCCCAGAATCTCCAAGTCCGAGCGTGTGAGCTGCTTGTCACATACTCGGTCTAAAATCTCCAAGTCCGAGAGTGTGAGCTGCTTGTCACATGCTTGGTCTAGAATCTCTAAGTTCGAGCATGTGAGTTGCTTGTCACATGCACGGTCAAACATCTCCATGTCCGAGCATGTGAGTTACTTGTCATATACTCGGCCTAAAATCTCTAATTCCGACCATGTGAGCTGCTTGTCACATGCTCGGTCCAACATCTCCATGTCCGAGCGTGTGAACTGCTTATCATATGCTCGGCCTAAAATCTCCAAGTCCGAGCGTGTGAGCTACTTGTCATATGCTCGGCCTAAAATTCGAAGTCCGAGCATGTGAGCTGCTTGTCACATGCTCGGACCAGAACCTTCAAAGCCAAGTATTAGAGTTACACTCGAATTAAGATCTCCCAGCCCGAGGGCATAGATCATCTGTTTCTCGATATCCTTATGGGCGACCACTACTCACACCTAAGTACAAGCACACGTCCACGGCACAAAAATCACACCATACTTCCTCGAAGCACACGAGTGCTTGAGGAAGTAAGGGCCTGTGATGGAGCCCACAATACCCTCGGCCAATGGATCATCGACATGTGGGGTCGTTCGTCACCAATAGGCCGATGACACATGTCCGGTCATTGTCTCACGGCAAGATACACGTGGAATGAACAAATTACGCAATCGCCACTTCAAAGCACGATTAACGAACCAAACCATGCCTGAAACACGCGAACGTCTAAGCACGTGACTAAGACCTAACTATAGAAGCACGGGATCATAGGGATGGAGCCATCCCTCCCACGTGGCTGACCTCTCCTCAGAAGACTATAAATGGCCAAAGGTACGTAGGTTCAACACACTCTTCTTTTTTCACAAGTTCATTACACAAATTAGCACCTTCTCCCTTTCTTAAGCTCTCGTCCTGACTAGAGTGTCTGAGCGTCCTCGGATGCCTCCCCTTCCTCTCCCTTTGTGGGCCCTCTAGTTCACCTATTCTACTTGTGCATATACGAAGGAGTAAACCCCGAGTCAACAACGATCCCTCGGCATAAACAATAACTCTTATCTTCTCATGGATTAACCTAGTTATAGGATTCTTCAATAAAATATATCTGCGTCACCCTCTCCACCCCCACCCCCCTCCCCAAGGTAAAAAGAATACTCATATAGGGATGGCAATTCGCGGGTTTTTTTACAGTAATCGATACAAATCGTATCTGTTTAAGCGGATATGGATAGAAACAAATGGGTTTTTGACGGTTAAAAATAGTATTTCATGGTTTTTTAATGATTCTAAATTCGGATTCGGATAATAAGGTAACTAAATGGATAACACAACTCAATAAAAAGATTTAGAAAATAAAGAACAAAAAAGTCTGAATATGCAACTTTCAGAAGACTTGACTTCATTGGGGAAAAAGTGTATCAAGATTAGTAATTTTCTTTTTAATCAAGAAATCAAAAGGCACCGATGTATGCATTAGCATCTAACTCAGTCCAATAAGTCAAAATGATTATTTGAATAATGAAATACATGTCATGTCTGGAAGTTTTGACCAATATTAGGCCAAGAAACACTTACTAATTCTAATGAAATAGAAATGAAATGGTTCCCACTTCCATTATTCATGTGTTATCACCATTCAAACTTTGGGTTATAGGAAGTATTATTAATCAGTACACTCCTTTTGTAAAATAATTCTGGCCAAAGATGCAAACACTTCAGATGCACTTGGATCTTAAAAGATTTGAAAAATCAGATAAAAAAGGAGAAATTTATCTTTATTTCGAATTTGTCAAGTGAATATTTAACATAATTAAATGAGTGAAAAAATAAGTTTCAAATTATTTCTTCCTTTTACTTTTTTTTAATTGTCCTCCAAATTTTCCTTTCCTTCACATTTTCAATGATCGTAACAGTGATGTTTGCCTGTCAAGCTACGGAATTCAAGAAAAGTTGGAAGTAAGTTTCAATTTAGGGACCCAATAAAAGAAGGAAAAAAGATTACGTACTGGAAATATGAAAGTGCTTCTAGGGTAAGTCCTTTGCCTTTTTTTTTTTTTTTTTTTTTCTTTTGCCAACATGTTGTTCTTCTATCACGTCATAGCCTTGTTTGCATATTATGCTCAAAACTTTTTTTTCACAGATGGATCCTTAAAAATTAAAAATTGAAAATAATTTATAAAATTTGATTTTGGTGCGAAAAACTAGCACTAAACATATTTTAGTTTAGTTTTGTTTTTTTTTTCCAACATTGTTTGATTAAACTTGTGCAAATTGTAAAGTGTCTCGTATTATTTTAAAATTGTATGACATAATTATCCACGTTTAATAACAATAATTTACTAATGACTGATAATACGTTTTTAACAACTTTACAAATTTAAATATGAATAACATAAAACTAAAATACCATTTAAATTTCACAAATAATTACACACTAATATTAAAAATAATCTCTACTACACTAATCATTTATCATAGAGTATAATATAATTTTATATTAATAAATTTTATTTGTATCAATTATTTAAAGTTAAATATGAATTCTCTCTCACCCTCTTTTATTTCTTCTTTTCTTCGCCTCTTTCCTCTCTTCTCTCTGCCACATCTATTATTATATCGAGTGTTTTTTTTTGGGTCCTCTTTTACGGTGAACCTCAACTTTTCCAGTAAAAAAGCAATGTGCAGAAAATTTAAAAAAAAAAACCCAGAATTGCAAAAAGCTGCAGATGCTCTAATGAGTAGATCTCAGTTATGCTTGTGAGCAGATGTTAAGGCCTTGCCCAGGCAGTAACAAGATAAAAAGAAGAAGAATGGAAGAGGAGGGAGAAAAAGAAGGGAAGAGGACGAAAAAAATCTCTAAAAAATAATCAAATTGGAGCTCAATATATCGGCAACGAAATGTAAAGAAGATAATGAAGGGGCGGGATAGCTGAAATCAGTCACCGAATGTGATAAGGAGAGGGAAAAAAAAGGAGAGTGTATAAATAAGTAGGGGTGAGCATTGGTCAATTTGAGTCGGGTTATCTTAAAATTTCAACCGAACCTATTTATACCGGATTGAAAAAATTTCAACCCATGAACTCATCCAGCCTCAACTCAACCCAACCCAATCCATTCTAATCGGTTTGGGTCACCGGGTTGATATATTTTTTTTACTAAATAATTAAACCATACATATTATATAACAAAAAAAATATTCTATTAAATCCAAAACTAAATTCATTCATATTATAAATAAAATATGTGTGTCTGACAGCACAAAGAATATTTGATAACAAGAAAAATAGAACAATTGTCTCATGGACTACAATGGTTGTAAGATATGTTAAATTTGGTTTTTTAGATACTACTAAAGAAGCTTTTTGATGACATGCAAGAGAAGGATGTTGTGCTATGGAATACTATAATTGGAGGCTACGTTAAAACGAAACTTGATAAGGATGCTTTGGCATTGTTTCATAAAATGCAAGCGAGTAATATAAAGCATGATGAAGTGACCATGGTCAATTGCTTGTATGCATGCTCACAACCTGGAGCCCTTGATGTTAGAATAAGGATTCATCATTATATTGAAAAACACAATTTTCATCTAAATGTTGCGCTAAGAACTGCTTTAGTTGACATGAATTTAACTTACTTTAGAAGACTGTTAAATTACGAAGAAAATCTAGATTTCTGCACAGTTGCTAATAATATATTTTAGTAACTTAGTATTTGTTGGCCGTGCTAATGATTTCTTACTAATCAATCTAATTTTTGGACTATGCTTTAATGTACTTGGAAGCGACATGGGGGCTCTTAAAAGGTCACAGAGAAGCAAATTGAATGGTTCAATAATGTTTGCATGAAAGGCTTCTAGCAAGTTGGTATTACTAAGCTTTCTCATGCATTCAACATTTTTTCCATCAACATTATGGTACATCTTTTTGGAATATAAGTTTATCTGCATACATTGATCCCGACTGGAATCTTATAGGTTAGAGTGTTAATTTCTATGTTTATTTTATAGTTACAACAGTACAAGAAATCAAAATTTTGTTAGCATAAATTAATTGTGCATCAATTTATTCTGATTGAAGTTATGCTTAAGAATAATTTTGAAAACTATTTAATAACTAGAAATCAGTATTGGTTTCTAATGTAAATATTTAAAACTAAAATCTGGGTAATTAGAAAGTATGAGACTTGTTTGGACATTGGAATATCTGCTACGTATAATTTTACACACTAGTAGTAATTAGAATGGACATTTTATGATTATATATTTTACAATTATACTATAATTATTTATACACTATTTTATATTCAATAAATATAAAATATATAATTATATATTTAATCGGGTTACTGGTTTGGGTCGGGTTGAAAATTTTGAACCCATGACCCAACCCAACCCACCGGGTTCAAAATATTTTCAACCCAACCCAACCCAATCTCTAAAAAGACACAACCCAACCCAACCCATTATATCGGTTTGGGTCAAGTTCGCGGGTCAACCGGGTTCCATGCTCACCCCTATAAATAAGTAAGGGTGTAGGGACTTATGGTCTCACCATAGGTAACGCCTTGTTTGGTTGGACTAGTGAAACCTGTCTCGTGTCTAATTCGTAAAATTTTTACTTATAATCGAGCTGATTGGTTTCTGATTTTTTGGTTGCAAGCTGTCTAGTCTGAATTCAAAACTTTCTTGTACCATTATTTATGTTTGGTAACAACTGGTGATTGATGGTATTTTTTAATTAGTTATATTTCAATTTTAAATATAATTAATATGAGTAAATTTACAACTTATATCCCATAAATAATAAAAAAAATTAAAAAGTTGTAGATAAAATATTTTACATATTTCTTAAATTGTAAAATCCATACAAATATAAATTATAAAATTTCTACAAGCATAGTTTATAAAATCCATACTTGCATAGTTTAAAATTTCAACCAAAAAACCCAATGTCTCATTATCATGCATCACTAAGGTTGAGTCACTTAACACTCCTTGCAGCCCACATGGCACTCATAATTCTATCTCATTCTCTCACCATGAAGTTCACGTCCATGGTCATGATATCCTCAACATCCTCACTCGTATCTCTCACGAGCTGTGATGTAGCCCCTTTTGGTGTCATGTTAGGGTTCGACCATACAGCTAGAAAATCATCCTCCTCAATGCCACTATGTAGTTTGATAAGATTATGAATAACTGCACAAGCACAAACAATGAATGTCAATGTCTGCAAAGGAAAGCAAGACATTTTCTTCAAAATGGGGAACCGCTTTTACGACCCTAAACACTCTTTTAATTACATTTCTTAAAGAGGAATGAGCATGATTGAAGAATTCGTCTTGACTATACGGCCGACCGCTCATCCTAAATTCGGGCAAATGATATCTTGTTTCTTTGAAAGGCATGAAAAGCCCCTTATACAAGAAAACCCAGCACCCACAAATAATATTTGTCTACATTAAAATTAGCATAATAGTGGCATATAACCTATAGTAGCCATTATCGAAGGAATAATACCTACAGAAGGCGTGGGCAAGTCGAATTCTTCATGACGTATAGCATTGATGAAAATTCTAGATTCATGTGCAGTCCCCTCCCAACTAGCTCTAATATAAGTGATGTGTATGTCAAAGTCGTATGACATGAACACGTTTTGTGTGCAAGCAATTTTTCGTCCTCAATATGGGATCTGCTTGTCACTAGGAACCCATACAGATATATGGGTACCATCAATAACCCCAATGTAATCCTAGTTCAAATATGTGAAATCATATATTTGTAAGAATTAATAAAAAAAAATTATGGTAAAGAAAAAGGCATGCAATTTAGGTTAAAATTTTATTGGTCACTCACTTTGAAGAGTGGTCAGAACCTCAAGGGTGATCTAATATGATAAGGAGTTTCTATGAGAAACACGTGAGGCTTAACCACCTCAATTGACAATAGGGTAAAAGTAACCACGGCTTGGTCAAAGTATCTAGATATTGTCTCCCCCGAGTGTTGGATTTGATGGGTTAAAACTCAATTTTTCTCATTATGTCCCACACACATTAAAAAAAATATGATGACTTGCTCATCCACCATGATAAGCCTTGAATGTGACAAAAACCTCATCTACCAATGTCTGAGAAATACTTATTAACGCAACCTTGAACATCCGAAATAAGTTATGGCATATAGCTGGATGTCCATCCAATACTTCCATTATAAATTGGTTACCTCCTAATACTGAATCTATCCAACACTTCCATCTAGCCTTGGTGAATTTCTTTGTTTTTTATTATGAAAGAGTATTGCAATGACTCATAAACACACCTCTCGGATTTAGACATTGGATAATGACATTCTGCAGTAGTTTAGAAAATTCATAAATAAAATAAACCATCACCATTGAAGTTGAAATTTCATGCATCTCTAGGGAAAACTATAACAGGGACACCTTGAACTTGATTGGCAGATGTAAAAGGCTCACTAAACATCATCTTTCAGATGTTATTTTGATTATACTAATCTTTAAGATCTCATTTTGATTATGCAAATCTTTCAGATATCATTTTGATTTTATGAATCTTCTAGATCTCATTTCGATTATGCAAATCTTTCATTTCTCATTTCGTTTATGCAAATCTTCCATGTCTCATTCTTTATTATGCAGATTTTTCCTTTGACCAAATATCTAACCGTCCAAAAAGATCACGGAACATCTCCATCGTCGATCAGAATTACCATTTTGTTTCGATTTTATTCAAGGAATATTTTAAGGATATATTGAGAATATACTAATTCTGCAAATCTTCCTTCCATCGTCCATCTAAACTACAGTTGATCTCAACGTCCATTTTGATTTATCGTAGATTCATTCTCACCTACAAATATCCCCTCCACCACCATTTTACAATACACAGACCGAAAAACATAAAAAAAAAAAAAATTTAAAAATACACAACACACAACATATAACCCACAATACAACATACGCCTACACACTTTCCACCTCATAACAGAAGCTCGAGCAAATTCTCTTTGCAAAAATCATACATTGGGTACATTTTGCGTTAGTTCATTTGTATAGGTTGGGCATAAACACCTCTCCAATATACTAGCCACTAGCCAAAAAAATTTCCATTGTAATTGGTTCTTCTTCAAACATCAATCCTAAGTCCTTAAAGTTTGTCCACTTCCAATAGGAGCTTGTGGATCTTTGAGGGCCCACACATGGAATCAATTCTTCGTAAGTAATCCCTTTGCATCACAAAATGGTTAGTAGTCTAGTAAGTTCTTCATTTTAAATTTAATCACGATGATTTCTTATTCCGAACCACCGTGAATCTAAATTATTTCACACGTCATATAGTTTATTTCTATCTAAACACGTCTTAGGATTGCATTCGAATTCGTATGTCATCTAGATAAGGTTTGTTGATTTTTCGTTTTTCTTTCTTCATATCACAATCTTATGATACTAATGCATTTATCTTATCTTCGATAATTAATCTTTTTTTTTTAATTAGCTTTGTCCTATCAAGGATTGATGAGGTTTTCAATTGGTTGCTTTTTAATCAAGAGATAGTATGCGTGCATAAAAATAATTAAAACGTCCAAAACATTATGTTTGGTCAGTAATCTCTCAAGTGTACATTTCTCTCTTTTGTGATGTTTGATATAATTGTTGATTGATACAAATTGTTATTGTATGTGTTGTATGCTATTGTGTGGTTGCTTTAATTTTACTTAAAATATAAACACTTTCCTTCGAACATAAAATGGCTAGGATTAGGCCTAGGTGAGAGAAAGAGCTCTAATTCCTCATTCTCTCATACTCAAATCTCCTTACCCATGATTTCTCGCAAGGCCAATGAAAAAGGACTTTGATCCCTTTCAATGTCAAATGGATACTTCTTACCCATCATCTCTACTTTGTGCTTGGATAAAAAAAATTGAGTATAGTGTGGGAAATGTGCACAAACCTAGAGGAAGTCCCCTTAATAATTGACAAAAGGAGGTGAAAAGCGCAGTACCCACAATTAGCGACTCCGTTGGGGAGATTAGACTTTAATTATTCTTGAAAAAGTTTTGAAATTTTACGTTAAGTTATTTTTACCATACTCCACTTACACACTTACACTTACCTTTTCTTACGACAAAGTAAATTGGGGGCCCAATATCAACTTAAGTATATTGGTGTGACCCTAATTTTCTTACATCAACCCTTGGTGTGTAACAACTTCCTCTTGGTTCTTATCAAGGTAACGAAGGTTTGTCGATGCGTTTGTACTCTTGTTGTCCACCTATTAGGCAACTCGATGAGCATAATGTCATCCTTCTAGCCATGGTGTACCCTTGAGCCAACCAAACATATAACGTGGAGCCAACCCATAGAAAAACCCTAGAACCTTCCTTTTAAGACCAGGACCCTTTATATCCTTTTGTGCACTTAATTATATGTGGTTGATTCACCTCACATGTGAAAGATAAATTGAACCAAATTGATTGATAACATGTTTGTTTGTTTTATTTGGTTTATTTTATTTTCCTTTTGGTTAAGTTAAAATCAAGCTTAGACAAGTCCAAACCCTTGGTTGAAATGTAATTTGATTTAAAAGAAGGGACCCTATCTTATTTAAGCTTTGTTAGCTTGACCTCATTAAAAGGCCCACGAAGAAAGAACGATTAATAGTAATTAAGCCTTAACCCAATAAAGCTAAAATAAAAGTAAATGGAAATGGAAGAAAGCATAAGGATCAACTATAATGACTAATTCCAAGGAGCAGTCTTCATCATAGTCATTCTAATTCATTTGAGCTTCTTGGATGTAGCTTAAATTATTATTGGGATTCAAACTTCTTAGGAAGCTTATTGATTTCAAACCTATAACACTTTACTTTGAGAGAACCAACGATTGAAAACTATCAAAACTTTGGTATCACTTAGAAGTTTGCTTAGAATTTGAACAAAATGAAATGTTTTTCATGATTAGAATAGTCTTTAATTTGCACTTAACCCTCATTTAGTTAGTGTCAATAAAAAATCCTCTTGATTAAATTTAGATAGGTTAATTTACATTGTGAAATATTTATAATTGTACCAAATTGATTTAGTCAAACCAAAGATGGTGGTACTTAATTCCATCCGAATTGAGCAAATTTTTGATGAAGTATAATTAAATCAATTTAATTTTTTTAAATTAAATGACTGAAATCAATTAACCAAATACTAGGATTTTGAAATGATACAAACCCAATGAGAATGGAGTTTAAATATTTTCATTTTTGAAAAATGAAATGATTTGAAATTTTATCAAGAATGTGTCATTGTTCGATTTTTACTTTTTGAATATATTTTTTTTAGTGTGCAGACTAACTAACACCAGCTTCAAGTGGACTCAAATCTAATGATGGGCTTGAAAAAAAAAAAGATATGCTTTCTTGTTTTAAAAAAAAATTGTTGTGCAATTTTTGTGAAAAGTTCATTATTTTGGAGAAATAAAGAGCCTAATCCCAACATATAATTCGAGTAAAACTAAAATCGGTCAAGAGAAAGTTACTAAATGGGCTTCAAGCATATCTCATTAATAAACACTTGAACCTTTCCTCTTCATGCATATCATAAAAAGAAAAAGGTAAATCCTAAGTAGGTTTGGACCAATTGGTGGATTTGAGTGAAACATGTTTTCTTAAATCCCATTTTGCTTTATAAAGAAGCTTCGAACCCAACATATGGTTCATGTTTTACTAAGGTTGAACTCAAACACGCATATCATGAAATTAATTTGGAATTTCATTTTCATTTTCATTTTCCTTGCATTCAAACCCAACATATGGTTCATGTTTTACTAAGGTTGAACTCAAATATTCATATCATGAAATTGATTTGCAATTTTATTTTCATTTTCCTTGTATTAATAGGCCCTCCACCTCACCACATTCCAAATTGACGGATTAAGGAAGAATAATCCATTTAAAGTAGATGCAATGGCCTGCAAAAAGTAAAAGAATGAGATGCAAGAACTCAAAGACATATTGGTTGGCATGACAAAGAGGTTGTGCAACCTTTAATTAGCTAAAAAGGCAGTTTTCCTCAGCAATGAACACAAGGTGACCCATTTGAGAATGAAGCAACTTAGTAATCTCGGTGGACCAAGTAAGCGTAGAAGAGAACCTAATTGGTTCACTCCTTTGGGGATGACTCAAAATCAAGCCTTTGAAGTGATGATGAAGGAAGGCAAGATAAGAACTTTGGCCCCAAAGCCCCACCTAACTCGGCTAGTTCCTTCCCACTATGAATGAACTCACAAAGAATTGAGCACTCCATTAACAATCTGGCCATGACACTGAGAAATGCTCTAGGCTTCTCAACGATATTCAAGTCCTCGTTGACTCCAAGCCTAATTTATTTTTCAACCACAATTCAGCCCCTCCACCAAACATTATCCACACAAAACCCTATTCCAACCAAAGCTTTCCCACAACTTATCCCACAAACTATCCTAAACATACCATTGAAGAGTTTGTAAGAAAGGAAACTACATAATCTTATTGAACAATCAATGGCATGCATGATGGTAGTACGTTTGGGGGACTTAAGAAGAAAATTGCTTCAGCTAAGGGTTTTTAGCATGAGGTGGGTGATTGGAAAAGATGTGACAGCACCAAGGGTCGGGTCTTATTGCAACTCAAAACTTCTTTGGAATGTTTTTAAGTCGTTGTTCTTTTCTTTTGTTGAGTTTGCAATAAGGATTACGAATTTTTCATGTTTCTTTCATATCAATAAAATAATCTCTTAGTTCCACACATTCTTTTGTTTACCTTGAGAAAACTATTGTTGAATGTGAATATCCTCAAACTCACATGATTTCACTTCATTTGAAAATTAGACTTTCTCTTAATTATAAAGGTATATTTACATGATTTTTCAAAATATGTCAACCTTCTTTGTAAGTAAGTAGAGTTTCACTTGGTTCACTTGTCAACAACAAATGTCTTAAGTTGTCCTAGGTAAGATGAAAAGCAAAATGACAAGTTTCTGTCCAAAAGAAAGCTCCGTTACACTCAAGTCATTCAATTTTGACTCGATGCCATAAACTCAAAAAAGGACCACTACTCATCCAAGATCTTAACCTAGAAACAAGACCCAAATCTATTTGGGCTAATTAAGGAAGTCTTAGCCTAAGAAAGTTCGAATGAAAATCCAAATCTAGAAGACCTTACCTAAGATGCTACACATTGGTGCAGCTATATTTCTTTACACTTTTTAGCATTTTCTCTCTCTTTGTAATATTTCGTACATACATTTCTATAATCATGTGAAAGGAACGATTTGGAAAAGAAGTGAATGAAATATATGCTAGATGATGAAATTCTTAGATGAGCTTTCTCATTGTGAATGAAATAAGAATGCATTGAGTCAAGTATTCTTTTCTTCATGCTTTTCTTGCTTTCTTTCATTACAACTCTTACATTTGCTCCTTTCAACTTACGCGTACATAGTTGACACCTATATTCACCCAGAAATTAGACTTTATAGACTTAAACCTTGGTACCTCTACAGTGTGATTCGAGAAAAGTGGGGTAAGAGGAGAAGTTATGGCTATAATTAGGGGGCACCTCCCGAAATGCTTTTGAAAGTCAATTATCAACTTTAACTGCGTTCGACCAAAATCTCCCTCTCTCCCACCAATTTCATCGTTAAAAAAACTCTTTTGAAATTTTCATCATTTGCACACACAAAAACAAATTTTGGCAATGCATCATCCTCATATACTTTCAAAAATCTACATGCACCACCCCTGTTTGCATGTCATTAAATATACATATGCATCCATAAAAATCAATACAATCTTCATTCTTTGTCACATTTGGGGCATAATGAAGAGAGAAAAAGAAAGAAAACTAAGGTTTCGAACCCATTCATGAGACGACTCATCTCCTTCTTGTTCTTTGCTTGCCTCGAATTTCATTTTCTAAGAAGACGAGTCAAACAAATATCCCATTCTCCTTGATGATTGAAGCTTGTGGTGCAAGCATGTAAAGCCAAGTCCACAATCAAGCAAACAATAGCATAGGGTAAGAGATGCAAATAGATGAGATTTCAAACAAGTGGCACATTCTTCATTACTTTGAAAGTAGGGGTAAGATTTGGGACATCCCATTAAGGGGCAAAGTAAGGAGAATTTTAAGTGTTTAGTTCAAGTATCAGTATCCTGAGTGGAGGTTGATCCAGTCCAATTCAAGTATCAATATCCCCAAGTGGAGGTCGGACTGTGTTTTCATAATTTGTCCAAATATCGGTATCCCTGAGTCGAGATTCAACAAAACACAAAAATTTCAAATATTGGTCAAGGTATTAGTATTCCAGTGATGGTTGAACCAATCTAGTCCGAGTATCGGTATCCCTAAGTGGAGGTCAGATTGTTATTTTCCATTTTGTCCAAGTATCAATATATATAGACAATCAATTTCATTCTAAATATTATAACGAACCATGCGTGGGGCCCAATGATGAAATTTTTTTCTTGAGAAATTTAAAATGGATGAATATATAGTGAGACATTAATTTTGGACAAGAATTAATCAAAGAAGCTCGAATCAAATTAATCCAAATTAGAACAAAATGAAACGGACCGAAAAAAAAATGAAGAATATAGACCAGAATACTAGACCCATCCGATAGGTTGGACCATGGGGCCAGCAGGTTGGGTCTTGGGACTAACCTACTGCGATAAACCCCCTTTACAAACACATAAAACACTCCGAATTAATTCATCTCAGAAAAGTTGCAAAGACACCAAAACTCTTTGCATATTTTTTTAGCGAAATTCTTGATCAATATTTTCCTAACCCAAAACTTCAAATCCTTCTATAACCCTAAATTTATCCATAAGCCCTAGCCACCACAAAATCTCTACAAATACAAACCCTAAATTCTCCTACAAACCCTAAACCAATTTTCGTGATCCATTCAAGCTCTAAATCAAGATTTCCGATGTGTTCATCCATTATGCACAACAAACAAAGATTTGATGGTATCCAGACCACACATGGAAATCTCTACACATTTGGATTAATTTGAAGATTAGTCCCTTCGTACAAATGCGAGGAGATTGAATCGTTCATAGGAAAAAAGTTTGTAGCTTTTTTCATATTAATTTAAATTAATATGAACATGATTAATTATTTTGATCCACCATAGATTTAGAATGTTAAATCAATTTGTAGGTCATGTAGATTTAGTTTTGAAAAGCATGTTTTAGGGTTGCATCAAAACTGTCATGTCATCTAAATTATGGTTTTGCATATTATGGTTAATAAAATTTCTTTGTCATACAAAAAAAAAAATTATATTTAAAATAGTTTGTATGTTTATCTATATGCATGATTTTTGTTTGATTTAAATCACATTTGAAATTGACTGAAAATGGGTTTTCTACCAAAAACTTGAATTTGACCAGAATCCATAGTGGAGGAGTCGATCAACTCCTTACTAGGGCCGGTTGGCCCTAGTCTTTGACCTCTCGAGTCCTATTTGGAGCCAATCGGCTGACTTGAACTCGACTTTTCTTGTTTTGTGTTTTTTTTTTCTGTTATGGTTTTGATGTTTATTTCTCTACTGCATTGACTTGTTCTCTTTGTTTTTAAGCTAAATTTACTATTTGGATTATTTTCTTTTTATTATTTATATTTTTAACTTTAATTGCCATGCATGATTATTTCTTGTTTGATATAAATCAATATTTTGCCAATTTGAGTGAGATAACTGTTCTTGAATGTGATTATATGTCTTGTTTGTAGCATGATTAATTTTTTGTTAATTATTAAGTATTTTCTCAAGAACACGAGGGTTAGGTTTTTACCTAGGGGAGAGAGGAAGTCTTAGATCCTTTTTCTCTCGTACCCCAATCTATTATCCCGAATCCTTCTTAATGACCAATGATAAGGGATTTTGGCCCCCTTTAAGATCAAATAGCAACTCCAGTTACCCATTATCTCTACTTTGTGCTTAGATGACACGTCCCTCGATTGTCTTTCTGCAAGGCCTAATGCCACACATAGTGAAGTGATTGGTAGTAGTCTAACATTTAAAAATGCACCTATGATGAGGCCTCTTTGCTACTCATAAAGGGTTATGTTAGATCTAGTAGGCTCTAAACCTTCCATATGCCACCTCACTTCGATCCACACCCTCACCAATTCATCATTCCTCAAAGTGAATGACCTTAGGTATTAAGCTCAGAGTTGTGGGTTACGACAAAAATGTGTGGTACCTACGGTTGACGGCTTCGCTGGGGAGATTGAAACTCAATGTGTACTTGAAAAATATTTAAAAATTAACTTGAATTATTTTTGCTACACTTCATTTGCCCACTTGAACTTAACCTCGTTTCTTGCTCAGATGGAGTGGATTGGGTATCGTTACCCATTCAGTCTCTTTGTGTGACCCTTATCCATTTCCATCAATCCTTAGTGTGTGACGTGATTCAGTAAGTCACGTTAAGGTGATGAAGGTTATCACCACGTTTGTACTTTTGTGGTTCACTTATTCGGCCACTCGAAGAGCATGATAGGTTTTTTTATATGCATATCTCGCTAAAATTAATGATGTTTTAATGCATTGTATCATTCTCTTATCTTAATTAGGAGCTCCTTGGAAATTTACAACTCTTAAAGGGCTCCACAAATCTAAAATAGCAAGAGAGAGAGAATGCAATAAAAGGGAAAAAAAGAGAGGAGCTTTTGTTGCAGAGACAAAGAAGCAAGAAGGAATCCAGAAAATAAGACAAAAATGAAGCCAAAAAAAAGGCAAAGAGATCTTACTTTATAAAGAAAATTCCCATTAGAATTTTTTTTTACAAAAAATGGAAAGAATTATGCACTAGCTGAATACTAATATCAAAAAAAATTAGAACAAACATTAAGCACAACAAGTTTTGAAACAGTTGCAAAAACAGAATTATACCAAAGGATTAGTAGCTTTCAACAGTGAAAAGTAAAAAAAAAATTAAAAATTTTAACAATTCAAAGTTTACATGAACCCAAAACAGAAATAGAATTATACCAAAGGATCAGTAGCCTTCAATGGTGAAAAGGAAAAAAATGAAAACTTTAATAATGCAAAATGTATATGAACCCAAAACAGAAATAAAATTATACCAAAGGATCGATAGCTTTATCAACAATGAAAAGAAAAGAAAATGCAAAACTTAACAATGCAAAATTTACATGAACCCAAAACAGGAAAAAAAAAAAAAAAAAAAAGATTATTGAAATAAAGTTGATGCGGAATCACAGAACCCTTCCGTAGAGAGAAAATAGAGAAATATATAGCTACTTTGTGAGTGCTTCTTTGACAAAAAAAGAATAGTAATTTATTTTATTTTTTTGATAATTGCAAATTATATTTACCCAAAAGAACAGAGACGCAAAATAGAGTTCTCTGCGACATATACAAAACAAACTAGAAAACACTAGCTACAAATCAAGTACTAGATCACTTCAATTTCATTCCTGAAAGCTAGCAAACATTTTGAATGATTTACACAAAATAAAGGATTAATGTTAGATTAAAATTACATAATGCATATGTTCAATTATTCTAACAAGTTCCTAGAAAAAGTTCTGCAACATTTGTGTTACTTTTGAAGCCAAATCCTAATACAACAGATTTTCATAGAACACCCACAAACAAATCCAAGTGAAGAAGAAAAAATTCTCAATAGAAACGCTAATAAATCAATCCCAAAAAATCAACCCCAATAGCACATCAATTCGACCAGAAGAAGAAGAGAAATTAACACTTTGAATAAATCCAAGCGAAGAAGAATATAATTAACCAATGCAAACATACAATAACCAAATCAAAGAGAAAGAAATCAAGAAATTTTGAAAAATACTAGCTTATAATCCTAATAAATCAACGTTAAAACAATAAAAAAAAAAAATCCCCAATACAAACCCTAATACAATAAGCTTTAATTAAACAGCCATGATCAAATCCACGCGAAGAAGAAATTCCCAATACAAACCCAAATCAATCCCAAAAAATCAACCCTAATAGGACATCAATTTGAGCATGAGGAGAAGAGAAACCAACACCATGAACAAATCCACGAGAACAAGAAAACTATGCAAACATACAACAGATATTTGTAGAACTTTCATGATGAAATTGCACACGTGAAGATATTACAAATATAAAAAAATATCCAAACCTGAACTTGTTGAGATTTTGAAGAAAAGCCGAAGACGAAAAAGTTATTGAATCACAGGTTTCAAGCAAAACTTTCAAGAGAGCTCTAGTGAGATGTCAGCACGAAATTGCAGAGAGAGTACAGGGTGAAGTTGTCGAGGTTTTGTAGAAATTTGTATAAGACTGAGTATGGGATGACTTATGGGAGGCTGGTAAGTAAAAAAAAAATTGATTTTATGATTACGACCATTTTGAGTCACAAGTCTGACTTATATAAGTAACAAGACATGCAGTTTGCCCGTAATTATTTTATCAAACACCACTTTTGAAATAAATGTGCTTATTTTGCACTTTAAGTCCTATGAATAGGTTTTAGTAGTCCAACCAAACATGGGTTAAAATGTAGATTATGGATTATGCCAATTTTAAGTCAGAATACTGTCTTATATAAGTTAGAAGACTCTAGATTGATCTTATTTTGCCAAACACCCATTTTGAAATAAGCATGTCTTTTTTTTTTGCACTTTAAGCCTCATAAATAGGTTTCATAAGTCTACCAAACATGGGTTAGGCCAAACGGATAAGAAGTTTGTGCTTGCGGTCTGGACAAAAGATTTGTGATAACCCACATCCATGCTAGTGCAATGGAAAAGAATCCGGTATATATATTTGAGGCAACCTAAAGAGTGTTAGCTCATTGATGAGCTGATATAACATTTCGTTAGTGTAAATCTTAGGTTTGACTCCTCATTGAATACAAATAAGTCCTTTAAGTCACATCGATCCAATCTATTTGAGCTCAATTTTGATTTTATACATTAACCTAAAACCCAATTCAAGCTTAATCCAATTTTTCACAAATTGTATTAGGGTTGAGATTTATGTAACCTATCTATGGTTGGGTTGGGTTACAACTGAAAAAACTATGTTATGGATTATGATAGAGTTGACCTCTAACCCGACTCAATCTAATCCGTGCACGCTCCTAAGTCCTAAGTATACATATAAAGACTCTGTGGGATTTGTACCAAAAATAATGGAGTTCAAACTTTTATTGGGCATGTATTCATAGTCAAAATCTCTTTCTACTACTTGAATGCAACATCCTAAAATCTTTACAAGGTTTCGATGTTGTAGGCTTGTAAAATATAAGACTTATCAACGAGTCCTTGTTTAGAATCTTTAAAAAGCCTCTTCATTGATATTTTTTGTCCATTCTTCAATTTTACCTGAAAACATAATTTCATTAAGTCCATCTTTAACATTTATTTCTTTACTCATGTAAAAAACGACATTCCCCTTCAAATTTCAATTGATATAATAATTACATCTAAAATAGTTAACTGTTAAAGTAGAAATTAATGAAAATTCTTTTCAGACAACCATATAACATTGGATTTGTGTTGCTTCATTGAAATGTGAATTGCTTGTTAGCTATATGTGATGGATAAAAGTTGAATGATATTTGTGTTTTTTCCATTAGTATATTAAATTTCTTAATGGTGGGATAAGTTTATCGTTTTTTAAAATTTTAAAACTAAGTTATAAATCACTATCAAACATGAGTGATGTAATTACATCTTACACAAAATTGTTTTCATATAGTTGTTTTGTGAAACACGGCTTCGAAAATTATTTTGATAGTTATAAATCGAACAACTACAAAACCAAGCGGTAATCCATTTGGAAAATTTTCATTGACTAGTGTTTATTTTATGACTTCTAGTATTAGAAGATAATTTATGTTGACAAAAATGAATACATAATAAATATAAAAACCGTTCTTGAGGATATGAGCAAATCATCATATAAAAGCTATAATTATTGCTATTAATCTTTTTTTTTTAACATTTGCATTGCATGATGGTAATACAAATGGTAGGAAAGACTAGATAGGACGTGTACTTGAAGTAGATTGAAACTCTGAAGATCAAATAGAAACATACATGTATGTAATGAATTATTTTAAAAGGAAAAAAAATTTAATTAGACTATACCTAATACATGAATTGTAGACTAAACCAATCATATTTTATCATTTTAATAAATAAAAATATTACAGATTTTAAAATCTAAATAATTTATGTCCCAAGAAAAGACCCAAAATCTAAAAGGGAGAACAATATTCAACGTTTGCAATGTCAAAACCCTGGTGTTAAAAAAGGTAAATTTTCAGGGCTAAGTAATAGAACCAACAATAATTACCTTTTAAATACACTTTCCTATTTCCAACATTTGTTAAGTTTAGGGATGGGAGTGGGTAGGGTATTTTCAAGTACTTGAACCTATCCTAACCCATTAAAGTGGATATAGGTAGAAGATAAACGGATTTAGACAGGTATGGGCTTTAAATTTTAATACCCAAGGTAGAGTATGGGTAACACCTCTCGGGTACCCGTTAAACACGATTATATATATTTATATATATATATAATATTTTTATATATATTTCTTATGTATAAAACATATTTTTAATATAATCTTAAAAAAATATTATGTTATGAAAATTTGGAGATATTATCACTAAATACCCTTACATTTTGCCTTGCGTTTAAATGCCTCCTTACATTTTAAAAACAATCAATTTACTCCTTTCATTTTAGGAATATATCCAATAAACCCTTCTTCTAATAATTTGGACAAAAATTTATGCTAGTGCACATAAAAATCTTGAATATTAAATAGAGCAAATATTTTGTGTGTGCTGGTATAAGTTTTGCTGGAATTATCACTAAAAGGGCTTATTAGACACAAGCTTAAAATGCACTGGGTAAATTGATCATTTTTAAAATGCAATGGGGACATTGAAACACATGACAAAATATAATGATGTTTGTTGATAATAATTTGAAGATTTAAACCCATGACTTTTTTGTTAAGAGAATCGTTCTTGATTATTAATTATTATTATTGGTGATTTAATAATTAAATTGTATTATCACTATGAAGTTTTCACTAGAATTAGAAGAAAAATAATTGTTGGGTCGGAATTTGGTTTGGTACCCCTTTTGATTTGTACCCATGCCTGTAAGATATGGGTAACGAAAAGTCTAGCAGAAATGGATATAGGTAATGAAAGTTAAAAAAAAAGTAACAGGTAAGATAAGGGTAGTGAATATTTAAACTAGTATGGATATGGGTAGGGTAAAATTCATCGGTACTCTATCCATTGTCATCCCTAGCTAAGTTCTTATATAATACAACATTACAGCTCCTGATATCCTAAGGGGAAAAAAGGGCATTACAGCTCTTGTTTTTTTGTTTCATATTTTCTTGCTACAATTTTCTAGAGATATTTCATCTTGGTAATGCCAAGAATATATATATATAAACTCCTCATGTTAATTACTACAAGAAAATTATCCTAGAGAGCCCCATCTCTTCTGAGAATTCTGAGAAAGAGAAGGAAAAAAAAGTTGGGGAGGAATTAGGCTTAGAGGCAATGAAGTAACGACATGATTATCGAGAAGAACTTGAAGAGGAAATTGTTACAGCTTTACTAATTGTTTCCTTCAAGCTAAAGAAACATGACAAAGAAACTCTTGCTACTTTAAATGAATTGAAAACCAAGATTCTTGGTGGTGATAAAGGACCAGCAACATTGTCCATGGAAAACCCAATTCAGAAAACCAATATTTGCTGCAAAAAACCAAAAATTTGGCCTCCCTACTGAAGGGTATATTCCCCAGATATTCCTCATGTGGCATGTCTTAGTGGGCTAATTACAACGTGCAACAAATCCTATGAGAAACAACTAACAGAAAGCAATGTGAAAAAAATCAACACAGGTTCTCCTTGAACAAAATCTATTTCAAAGAAAACCTCACTCCCTTGTCTAGTGAAGATGAGTATCTTACCAAAGGAATTCCTCTCATCATATATTATTCGAATGAGAATCAGTACCTTACGGTTTTCAAGATTTGAGTTTCCAAGTTTTATGTTATTAGAGGGTGGAAACGATTTTACAAAGATCATAACTTGAAGAAATATGAAGATTGTGTTACACTGTGATGTTTCGACATACTAAGACTGGGAAGATTTGTTTTGTCATCATTTTAAGGAGACTGGTAATTTTTAAGCCTATTGAGGTCGAATCTATCTCCTGAATCCCTACGCATATGAGAGACTCATATACTAAAAATTCCCCTGGGAGTTGTGCCCTAGGAGGACTCTCTGATTCTTAAGTTAGTATAAGGCTAAAGGAGATAAACTGGAGAATATTTAGTGTAAGTTGTGATGTCTACCTTTGATGGTGAAAGCCCCCTTATATAGTGTTGTGGAGTAGAGTCTAATTAGGAGAGTGATTTTAGTGTTGTGATAAGAATAACATTCCTATTAGATAAGACTGGAGTTATCCACAAGCTGGATTTGAATAGTAGTTTATCCATAAATTGGAGTGTTGTAGTAGTACTAGGACATTGGCGTGAGATTGCCACAACGTCCTTCAATGTAAAATTACTGTAATGGTCCTTTCCAAGTGTGAAGATTTGATTAGTTGACCTGTCTAGATTATGAAATTACTTTTTTGCCCTTGAGGGTTACCACGTGTCGTAATATTATTGGAGATGGAATTTTGCCTAACATCATATGCTCCCCACTTCTTTAAGTGCATTTATGCATTTGAGGAAGTAGGTCGTATGAGGTTTACAGTGTGACTCAGATCGGCTGAGTGTACTTTGGTACCATGGAGGTTTGAACCCATTTGGGTGGAGATACAGACTTCGAATAGACCTGTCAGGCTGGTAATCCCTTAGAGTTTGGTGAATGAGTTTGAGGAGTTGTCGTTCAGTCAAGATGGATTGGAGTTTACTGATTGAGTCCAAGGAGTTAATGTTCAATCAAAACGACTTGGAGTTTGATGGAGAAGTCCGAGGAGAAAGACATGGAGTCAAACCGCTCGAAGTTTGATGGAGAAATCCGAGGAGAAAACATTGAGTCAAACTACTCAGAGTTTGATGGAGAGGTTTGAGGAGAAAGACATAGAGTCAAGCTGCTTGGAGTTTGATGGAGAAGTCCGAAGAGAAAGACATGGAGTCAAACTACTCAGATTTTGATGAAGAAGTTCAAGAAAAACATGGAGTCAAGTTGCTCGAAGTTTGATAGAGAAATCTGAGGAGAAAGGCATAGAGTTAAACTGCTTGGAGTTTGATGTAAAAGTCCGTGGAGAAAGGCATGTAGTCAAATTTCTCGGAGTTTCGTGGAGAAGTGCGAGAATAAAAACATGGAGTCAAGCTTCTCGGAGTTTGACGTAAAAGTCCGAGGAGAAAGACATGTAGTCAAACTATTTGGAATTTGATATAGATTTTTTAGTAGAAAGACATGGAGTCAAATTACTCGAAGTTTGATGGAAAATTTTGAGGAGAAAGACATGGAGTCAAACTACTCAAAGTTTGATGGAGAAACTGGATCGAGGTCGGAGTAGCTTAAGGCTACTTTTTCGAATTCAATAGAGAAATTGGACCAAGGTCAGAGTAATTCAAGGCTACCTCCTTAGAGTCGATAGAGAAAATGGTTTGAAGCCAAAGTAGCTCGTGGCTACCTCCTCATAGTTGATGGAAAAATTGATATGAGGTTAAAGTAGCTCGGGGCTACCTCCTTAGAGCTGATAGAGAAACTATTCTGAGACCATAGTAGCTCGGCGCTACCTCCTTAAAGTTGATGGAAAAATAGAGCTGATGAAAAAACCGAGCTGATAGAGAAATTTATGCGAGGCTGAAGTAGCTCGGGGCTACTTCCTCGGAGTTGATGGAGAAACTGAGCTGGAGATGAAATAGCTCGGGGCTACTTCATCGGAGTTGATAGAGAAATTGAGCTGTAGGCAAAACAAAATTGATGGAGAAATAAAGCTGATGGAGAAACGAGGCTGATAGAGAAACGAAGTTGATGGAGAAAAAAAGTTTATAGAGAAACGAAGCTCGTGGAGAAACGAAGCTGGTGAAGAAACTGAGCTGGTGGAGAGACCGAGTTGGTGGAGAAACTAAGCTAGATGAACTGTGGTGTTCAAATGTTTTAGAATTTGTATCCAGTCTTGTAGAGTGCTTCTGATGAACTGTGGTGTTCAAATGTTTTAGAATTTGTATCCAGTCTTGTGGAGTGCTTCTGTTTGTTTGAGTTTGTGACGTGTTTGAGGCCCATTGATGAAGAAATAATCATTTTTTCTTTTACTGTTTTAAGAAACTTGCTCAAGAAAGTCGAATTTCGAAATTCAGAGGCCAGTTCTGGAAAGAGGAAGCTGAAAAACCTTAAGAACCGGTTTGGAAAAGTCTAAAACCAAGTTTGAGTTTGATGAACTAGTTGGTCAAATATGAGTCAAAACTTGTGGTTTATGAAGAAACTTATATGTGCAAACAAAATTTTGGAATTCTGAGCCCGCATTTGAAATGAACACGTCATAAAACCTTAGGAACCGATCTTGTTGGATCTAAAATCAGATTAAAAATAGCTAAACAGAATGGTCAAAGTGATGAACTAAGTGATCAAACCTTGTTAAACCAAGTGGTTGGAGTCAACTGACATAGCCCTGACGTGGTGCCTATGTGGTGATAATGTGGCATCTAAATGACGACGATATGGAACCTATGTGGTGATGACATGGTGCCTAGGTGTTGATGATGTGGTACTAAGTGGCGATGGCATGGTGTCTAGGTATGGATGATGTGGCGATGCTATGGTGTCTAAGTGTTGATGTTGTAGCGATAATGTAGGGCTAGGTGGTGATGAACATGGCGCTTAGGTGATGATGACGATGACAAGTCATTTAGGTGGCACTAACTAGATGTTAACTAACCATTTATATACTGACATGTGATGAAATTGCATCATATTTTAAGATGTAATAAAAATTTGAGTATCCAAACCGAGCTAAATAAGAAACTGATCTGAGGCCAAAGTAGCTCGGGGCTACCTCCTCGGAGTTGATGGTGAAACTGAGCTGGAGGCGAAATAAAGCTGATAGAGAAACGAGGTTGATGGAGAAACAAAGTTGGTAAAGAAATGAAGCTGATGGAGAAAAGAAGCTAGTGGAGAAACTGAGCTGGTGGAGAGACCAAGTTGGTGGAGAAACTGAGCTAGATGAACTAAGGTGTTCGAGCGTTTTGGAATTTGTGTCCCGTCTTGTGGAGTGCTTCTATTTGTTTAAGTTTGGGGCGTGTTTGAGGCCTATTGATGAAGAAATAACTGTTTTTTCTTTGACTGTTTGTAAGACACTTGCTCAAGGAAGTCAAATTTAGAAATCCAGAGGCCAGTTCTGGAAAGAGGAGGCTAAAAAAACCTTAAGAACCGGTTTGCACAAGTCTAAAACCAAGTTTGAGTTCGGTGAACCAACTGGTCATATAAGAGTCAAAACTGATGGTTTGTGAAGAAACTCATATGTGCAAGCAGAATTTTGGAATTTTGAACTTGGATTTGAAATGAACACATCATAAAACAATAGGAATTGATCTTGTTGAATCTGAAATCGGATTAAAAATAGCTAAACTGAATGGTCAAAATGGTGAACCGGTTACTCAAACATTGTTAAACCAAGTGGTTTGAGTCAACTGACATGGCATTAACATGTCGTCTATGTGGCGATGATGTGGTATCTAAATGACAATGATGGGGCACCTATGTGGTGATGACATGGTACTTAAGTGTTGATGATGTGGCACTAGGTGGCGATGACATTGTGTCTTGGTGTTAATGATGTGGCGATGATGTGACGCTGATATGGCGATGCTATGGTGTCTAGGTGTTGATGATGTGGTGATGATATGAAACTAAGTGGTGACAAACATGGCACTTAGGTGAAAATGACAATGACGGGGTGCTTAGGTGACACTAACTAAGTGTTAACTAACCATTTACATGCTGACATATAATGGACTTTCATCATATTTTAATATGTAATAAAAATTTGATTATCCAATGAGATTTTGACATGTGTCTGTAACATTTTATGGAGATAAGATGTAATTCGAACGTCTTGTGAACAATAAACATGTGGCAGAGCATTTTGGAAAAAGAAAGAGCAAATTCGGCGATGGTACCTAAAGAAGTTAAGTTGGAATTTTCTTCTCCAATAAGGATTGAACATGTGGCAAAGGCTTAATATCTTGAGAATTTTGGCAAGCTGTACTTAAAATTTTTACTATCGATTTAACCAATGAACACTGGCGATCGGATATTCAGATGGCCATGAATTTTTGTCAACATGTGCGGATGAGAATTCCGAGACATTCTGTGGTGATGGTGCTTATTTTTTGCCATTAGATTTTGCAGATCGTTGGTCAAAGTTTATTTTTTGGCGAAGATCCGGGGTGACTTGGGATGGATTTTTGACGTCTAATCATCGTAAAATTTTGCATGCTTGTATATCGATGTCCTAAGAATTTGGTTGTATGACCTGATCCGATTCTTTATGGTCGAATTTTTACAGATCTGACGGTCCAAATTATATTTTCTTGGTAAATTTTAATAGTTTCGATGGAGGACTTTTCGACATCCGATCGCCATGAAACTTTGAAGACATGTATATATAAGGATGGGGAATCTATTTATGGGGTTGATCTAAATTTTTATGGTCAGATTTTGACAAATTTGATGGTCAAAATTCTGTTTTCCCGACGAACTTTAACGGCTTGGATGAAGGATTTTCGAATCTCCGATCGTCGTGGAACTTTGCAGGTGTGTAGATCAAAGGTCAGATAATATGTTTCTGTAGGCTGATATGAATTTTGATGGTCGAATTTTGACAGATCTGACTGTAAAGATCTTGTGTTTGATGATTTTTTGGTAGTGCACAAGGACTTCTTATATCTGACGAGATTTTTAGAGTGGTGGATCGATGGCTCATCTATTAATGGTATCTTCAAAAAATAAATTTTTTGTCATTTCTCATTTGCCTCTCGAATTCTTGTGCACATATGAGACACGTAAACTAGAAAGTCCCTCAGGGATTGTGCCCCGGGACTCTCTGATGCCTAAGTTAGTGTAGGGCTTAAAGAGATAAACTGGAGAATATTTTGTGTAAGTTGTGAATGTCTACCTTTGATGGTGAGAGTGCCCTTATATAGTGTTGTGGAGCAGAGTCCAATTAGGAGAGTGATTTTAATGTTGCGATAGGAATAACATTCCTCTTAGATAAGATTGGAGTTATCCACAGGCTGTATTTGAATAGTAGTTTATCCAAAAATTAGAGTGTTGTAGTAGTACTGGGACATTGACGTGAGATTACCATAACATCTTTTCAATGTAAAATTACCGTAACATCCTTTGCCAAGTGTGGAGAATTGATTAGTTGACCTGTCTAGATTGTGAAATTACTTTTTTTCCCTTGAAGATTGTCACGTGTCGTAATATTATTGAAGAGATAATTTTCCCTTACATCAAAGCCTTTGAAGAGTAGAAGGGCGAGGAAATTAACATAATTGAGAGATGGAAATTTTAAGAATATGTGCGCGGAAAACCCCTTTTCTATTATTTTCTTCTCGTTTTATTAGTCAGAAATTGGTGGGCATAATGCCATAATCGCCATAGTTGGATATTTTAAGATTATGCATGGGGATAGTTTTTAGTTTGGATTATGGCTTCTCTATAAATTATAATAGTGCTTTAGATTAGAACTTGGAAGATACCTTTCTCAATGATGATTTTTCTTTTGGGATTTACAAGCTATTTGATTACTGCAACACACATGAATGGCTCAATTAATGCTCGGGGCAGCATCTGCAAAAAACTAAGATTGTCTATCTGCTGCATTTAACCTCCAAATTCCAGTTAACATAACTTCATTCTGAATTCCTTATGGAGAGGGTAAAGTTGCGCCAAAAAAATTCAACTATACCCACAAAGGAATCATTGATATGACTTTCTCTGCTTCAAACAAAGGTAAAAGATGATTTTTCTCTATCAAAGTTTGCTTGAGAAAACTCTTTGAAGGCCTGAAGCACTACTGTTATTAATTTTTGTGCATGCATTTTCTGTACTACTAATTTTTCATCATGTCCACCAAGACAGTATTGTGTTTCTATAAATCTGAAAATATAAGCAGCAGTTTTAACTTCATGAGCTAAACATAATGCAAGGTTACTGTTTCAATTACACCTCTGTCATGCCCCGACACGTATACTTGTCATAACATGACATGGTGTCTCACCATGGGTACACCCAAGTGAGACAAGCCTTCCATACCACCAATGGAGAAAATTCCATTTAAAAAAAATGTCTAACATCAAACGAACCAAATAAAATACATAAATACATATTTTTAACAAAATGCACTTAATTCTACATAGTTTATATTCACAGCACCATTCTAGAAGCAAAATGTGAATGTAACTAGGGCATAATCTCTAGCTCTCCCCAAACCCAACATCGTACATAGCTTTCTTCTTTTGAATCTATAAAATAGTAAACAAAAGAAATGAACTCAATAGCCCAGCAAGTAATCATAATCAATTTAATTACAACATTTATATATATATATATATATATATATATATATATATATTGAAGGTTTTGCTTGAATACAAATGACTCATCATTCAAACTAACTCATCTTGGTAATGAATCATCAAATACATTATAATTAGGCAATCTCAACAAATATCACAACAATGTACCAAGGTTGTTATTCCCAAAAGTCTCACATAGGACACATATCAGTCTTATAGTAGGTATGACCACATTTAACCCCTGTGGTAGGGTTCAAGAGCCCATTTAACCCATGGGCTTCCAGGTCAAAAGCCCATTTAATCCCTTGGGCTACGAGATACAAAGGTCACATACCCCTTGGTAGAGCCAAAACATAGCTAGACTGAGAGGTCCACTTACATGGCTCAATCACAAAAATCATCATTCTTCCAAAGCCTCAAACACAAGCAAAATCATTTAAAGTATACAAAGCAAATATATGCCACAATTACTTCAATTGATTCTAATAATCAACCAAACAATTTAACAAGATAACAATATTTATTTGTTTGCATATACAATAATGTATAGGAACAACAAGCTGAGTAAAACTACTTACCCCGCCTGCTAAGCACAATGATTTTCTCAAAATCATATTTTCTTTACTCACCTTGATTTAGTGTATCTTGAGCAAAATTCCCACCTTCCAATTGTGCTCCTCCTCCTCTAAACCTTATTCTCGCTGGAAGTGTGTCTACATAGACAAAAATGAGCTAATTAGAATTCCTTATATGATTTATTTGGGGTTATTGTTTAGCAATTACTAAATTACTCTCTCAAACTTCTATTTACTATTAGAACCCACTTTCTTGGTCTCTAATAGAATTATAGGTAGTGAAGCGTTTAAAACATAAATAACTATTAAGATTCTTTTTTTATACTATCACATTCTTCCCCTCTAAAAAGAAGTTTAGTTCTCTAAACTCGTCATATCGAGATTTTCGAAAAGATGGGGATATCTCTCCTTCATTTCATCCTCGAGCTCCCAAGTGGCTTCACACTCTGAGTGATTACTCCATTTTACCTTCATATAGCAGATGACACACCATCTCAATACTTATTATTTCCTATCTACAATCCTTATTGGGTGCTCCTCATAGGTTAAGTCCTCTCTAAGTTCCAAAGGTGCCACTTCTACTACATGATTTGAGTTGGGTATAGACATTCTTAGTATAGAGACATGAAATACATTACGTACTCCTGCTAAGATTGGTGGCAAGGCAAGACGATATGCCACATCCCCAACTCTCTCCAAAATTTCAAATGATCTCATAAATCTAGGACTTTATTTTCCTCGTATACCAAACCTCCTTACTCCCTTAGTATGAGAGTCATTCAAGAATTGATGGTCCCCTATTAGGAATTCCAACACTCTCTTTCTAATGTCTGCATAACTTTTTTGTCTACTTCTAGTGGTGCGAAGGCGTTCCCTAACTACTTGAATTTTCTCAATCATTTGTTACACAATTTCAAGCCCTAATAGCTTCTGTTCACCAACATCATCCCAAAAAAATAGGGGATCTACATTTTCTTCCATACAATGCCTTATATGGAGCCATTCCAATGCTAGATTGGTAACTATTATTATATGTAAATTCTAATAAAGGTAAGTGTTCATCCTAAGAACATCTTAAGTCAATTGCACATGCCCTTAACATATCCTCTAAGATATGAATAGTTCGCTGAGATTGTCCATCCGTTTGGGGGTGAAAGGCGGTGCTAAAGTTCAACTTTATTCCCAAAGCCTTATGTAAGCTCTCCCAAAATTGTGAAACAAATCTGTTGTCCCTATTAGACACAATAGAAACAGGCACCCCATGCAACTTCACAATTTCCTTAACATAAAATTTTGCTAACTTCTCCAACGAATACCCCACCTTAATTGCCAAAAAATGAGCCGATTTGGTCAAGTGATCGACAATCACCCATATAGAGTCAAATCCACTAGGAGTTCTAAGTAAATCTGTAACAAAATTCATAATGATTCTTTCCCACTTCCACTCCAAAATAGGAAAGGGTTGCAACAACCTAACTGGTCTTTGATGTTAAATCTTCACCTGTTGGCACACTAAACATTGTGATACATACACAAGAATCTCTCTTTTCATTTCATTCCACCAAAAATGCTCTTTTAAGTCTCGATACATCTTAGTTCTCCCCGGATGTACTGTGTAACTCGAGTTGTGAGCCTCTTCCATTAATTCTTTTTTCAAATTTGGATCACTAAGTACACACAATCTATTACCAAATCTCAAGGATCCATCCTCAAGAATACAAAACTTTGACGCCATTTCATTTATCTCTAGACTTTTCCTCATTCTCTGCAAGAATGTACCATCATTTTGAGTAATTTTAATTCTCTCCAACAATGTAGGTTGCACCCTAAGATTGGTTAATTCCCTTCTAGGTTCATTCCACCTAACTAAAATTTTCATTCTCCTTATATCTTCTAGAGTATGCCTTTGAGTAATGATCAAAGTTGCTAGGTTAGCTGGTGCTTTCCTACTCAAGGCATCTACTACAAGGTTAGCCTTCCCTGGATCGTAATTAATTATCAAATCATAATCTTTTAAAAGTTCTAACCATCTTATTTGTCTCATATTCAACTCTTTTTGGGTAAAAATATACTTTAAACTTTTGTGATCAGTGAAAATTTCAATTTTTCACTATAGAGATAATGCCTCTAAATTTTCAAAGCAAAAATCACTGTAGCTAGCTCCAAATCATGAGTAGGATAATTTTGTTCATAAGGCTTCAACTGCTTAAAGGCATAAGCTACTACCCTGCCATGTTGCATCAAGACACAACCCAATCCTTTCTTGGAGGCGTCGCTATATATAGTAAAACCTTCATTCCCTAACATAATGGTAATAACTGGGGCTAAAACCAACCGTCTTTTCAAATCTTGGAAGCTTCTTTCACATTTCTCATACCACTCGAAATTTATCCCTTTTTGGTTCAATCGGGTCAATGGCACAACAACACGAGAAAAATTATCTACAAATTTTCGATAGTAACTAGCTAAACTAAGAAAACTTCTAACCTCTTAAATATTAGTTAGCCTATTCCATTCTACCATCGCCTGAACCTTTTGTGGGTCAACCAAAATTCCTTCTTTCGATATTACGTGCCCTAGAAAAGCCACCTTGTCTAACCAAAATTCACATTTCTTAAACTTGGTGTATAATTTTTTTTCTCTTAGTATTTGCAAGATAACTCTCAACTGCTCCTCGTGCTCTTTATGACTTTTAAAATACACTAAGATGTCATCTATGAACACCACCACAAATTTGTCTAAAAATCTTTTGAATACCCTGTTCATCAAGTCCATAAAGGCTGCAGGTGCAATGGTTAATCCAAATGGCTTCACCAATAACTCAAAATGACCATATTGTGTTCGAAACGTGGTTTTTGGTACATCAATTGGTGTAACCAGATCGGAGGTCAATCTTAGAGAAAACTTTGGCTCCTTGCAACTGATCAAATAGATCGTCTATCTGAGGTAATGGATATTTGTTTTGCACCGTTACTTTGTTTAATTCTTGATAATCAATACAAAGACACATGCTCTTATCTTTCTGCTTAACAAATAGCACTGGAGCGCCCTAAGGTGACACACTAGGCCTAATAAATCCTTTATCTAACATATCTTGTAATTTTTCCTTTAACTCTCTCATCTTTGTAGGAGCCATTCGATAAAAGCCCTTAGAGATTAGATTTGTTCCAGGGAAAATATCAATGGCAAACTCTATCTCTCTGTTCGGAGGTAACTGGAGAAAATCATCAGGAAATACATCCTGAAACTCCTTTACTACTGGAATATCATCTAATTTTACTTTTTCCACTCTTGTATCCAACACCGATGCTAAATACCCATTACAACCCTTCCTAATCAACCGTTTAACCTAGATAGCTAAGATAACTTGAAGATGCGTAAGCACCTGACTTTCTTTAAAATTGAATTCTGACTAACCCATGATTTGGAAGTTGACAACCTTTTGGTGACAATCCAGGTTAGCAAAGTTTGCTGATAGCCAATCCATTCCCAAGATGACATCGAAATCTTTCATGTCTAATAATACCAGATTTATAGGTAGCTCCCTCCCACCTATCTTAATCACACAAGACTCACAATCATGTTAGTAATCATAACACCCCCAACTGGGGTTTTAACACACGTTTCAATATCCATGGGTTTACACAACAAGTCATGCTTCTTAACAAAGCTACCAGATACAAATGAATGTGAGGAACCTGGATCAAATAAGACATAATCATAAGTAGAACAAACAAGTAATGTACCTACCATTACTGTATTAGAAGCATGTGCTTTCTGCTGCGTGAGGGCATATACACACCCATAAGTCTGAGATTTCTAGTTTCTCTCTTTATGTTGACCTCTTTCTTTATTTTGCTCTACTAAAGGTGTTTGGCCGGCAAAAGGCATCTAAACTACTTGAGGTGGTTGCCTTGTTTGAGTCAAAGTCTTCCTCTTAGGGCATTCTACCACTTTATGCCTCTTTTCCCACACTCAAAACATGCACTCGAATACCATCTGCATTCCTAACCCATATGATATCTATTACATTGTTAACATTTTTTACCTCTATCTTGCTAAGACCTGTTGTTACTTCGCTAATGTTGTTTGTTACCATGAGGCATGAGGCATGGGAAATTTGAAACTAGATCTTTCACTGTTTTGCTTTTTCACACTTCTTGATTAGCTTTGACTTTGACCTGTTTGAACCCCTGATGGTTTATACCTCTTTTTCTACTCTGTTGACCAATCTCTTTGCATTACATCTAACCCTAACTCTATTACTTTTGCTTTACCCACCACATCATTGTATGTCTTCATTTGAAAGGATTTAGCTTATTATTTAATTTTGGGTCTCAATCCAGCCACAAATTTTGTAACTATATCTATCTCATTTACAACAAGACTAGGAGCAAACCTAGCTAGTCTATCCAACTCTTGCTCGTAATCCCGTACCGACATATTGTCCTACTTTAGTGCCATAAAATTCTCCACCATTTGTTCTCTAAGACTTGGAGGAAAGTATTTTTGATAAAACACTTCTTTAAACTTGTTCCAAGTAAATGGTTCAGCTTTATTTTGTTGAAGTCTCTCTTCAGCTAACCACCACTTATATGCCCTCCCTTGTAGCATATAAGCAGCATAATTCATCTAATCTTCATATAAACATTTCAGAATCCTATACGTCTTTTCCATTTCCAAAATCCATTTCTCAACTTCTGAAGGGTCTGTACTGCTTTAAAAAACGAGGAGATTCAACCTTTTGAAGCCATTCATTCCCTTCTGAGGTGATGACTGTTCATCAAAAGTTTGTTGTACTTGCAACTAAACTTGTGTTTGTTGCTGCGATTGCATTTGTTGTTCAAAGATTTGATGCATTTTCTGTTGAGATTCTTGATGTGTTGTTGACTCTAGACCATTCCAAACAAAGTCTGAAACATTTGTTGTTGATTTTGAATCAGTTGGATCAAAGTACCCTGAGTTGCTTCATCATGACCCCTTGACTAATGAGTAACAGTAGCAGAACTTTCGTGACCCTCGAGTGATCTGTCATTAGCTTGTGTTTCGACAAGCCCTTCATGCTCAATTCTACGTGCAAATTGAGCAAGTTGTTTCCTTTTTGGAGGCATAACTACCTTACCATAAAAAATAATTACAATTCAAATTTCAAGAAATGGCAAATATGAGGCTAATTATAACATAAGCAATTACATTTTTATTTATTCGTTTATTTATTTCAAGGACCTAAACTACCCATCTCTCCATAATTTCTAAGTCTAGCACATAATGATCATAACCTAGGCTCTAATACCATTAGTTTTCATGCCCCGACACCTATACCTATCATACATGACACGGTGTCTCACCATGGGTTCACCTAAGTAAGACAAGCCTTCCATACCATCAATGGAGCAAATTTCATTACAGAAAATGTCTGACATCAACCAAACCACATAAAATACATAAATACGTCTTTTTAACAAAGTACACTTAATTCTACATAGTTTATATTCACAACATCATTCTAGAAGCAAAATGTGAATGTAACTAGGGCATAATCTCTAGCTCTCCCCAAACCCAACATCATACATGGCTTTCTTCGTTTGAATCTGTAAAATAGTAAACAAAAGAAATGAGCTCAACAGCCTAGCAAGTAATCGTACTCAAATTAATTACAACATGTATATATGTAATATTGAAGGCTTTTCTTGAATACAAATGACTCATCATTCAAACTAACACATCTTGGTAATGAATCATCAAATGCATTATAATTAGGCAATCTCAACAAACATCACAACAATGTACTAAGGTTGGCATTCCCAAAAGTCTCACATAGGACACTCATTAGTCTTATAATAGCTATGATCACATTTAACCCCTGTGGTAAGGTCTAAGAGCCCATTTAACCCGTGGGCTTCCAGGTCAAAAGCCCATTTAATCCCTTGGGCTACCAAATACAAAGATCGCATACACGTTGGTGGAGCTAAAACATATCTAGACTGAGAGTTCCACTTACATGGCTCAACCACAAAAATAATCATTCTTCTAAAGCCTCAAACACAAGCAAAATCATTTCAAGTATACAAAACAAATATATGCCACAATTACTCCAAATAATTCCAATAATCAACCAATGAATTTAACAAGATAACAACCATTATTTTTTTGCATATACCATAATGTATAGGAACACAAGTTGAGTAAAACTACTTACCTCACCTACTAAGCACAATGATTTCCTCAAAATCAGATTTTCTTTAGTCACCTTGATTTAGTGTATCTTGAGCAAAATCTCCACCTTCCAATTGTGCTCCTCTTTCTCTAAACCTTATTCTCGCTAGAAGTGTGTCTACAGGGACAAAAATGAGCTAATTACTAAAATACTCTCTCAAAACTTCTTTTTACTAATAGAATTATGGGTAGTGAAGTGTTTAAAACATAAATAAGTATTAAGATTCTTTTTTTTAATAATATCACATCACTATACCTAAAGCAGAAAAATAATTACACTATATACTTTGGTCTTTATTCAAATATAAAACGAATGTCCTTTAGTCCCAAACAAAAAAGGTTGATCATCATAAAAATGAATAAAATATAATAATTTACTAAATTAAGGCATTAAGACATCAACTGTCGAGCAGTTAACAATGTAATAGACATATTGTTGGTTGAAGATGATTCCGTTTTACTCGATGAAGAATCTCTTTTTAGTAGTTTTCTTTCAGCGTAAAAACTAGGCTCTTCAAGCTTAGGTAGCAGAACTTCGCTGGTCAACATTAGCACCATAGTTGCCATGCTCGGCTGGTGTTCTTGATTTTGCTACACACATAACAAACCCACTTGGATTGAACACAAAACTTCTGAGATAATGCCTGATTCCTTTAAATTTTCATCAATCAAATCCATAGGCTTGCCCTCTTTATAAAGTCTCCAAGCCTGAAGAATTTTATAAGTTTGAGATATAAAATCTTAAGAGAAAAATGTTAGCATTTGACTTAATATTTACATGCCTAAGAAGGTTGTGCTTATGGTCTGGATGATTAAATCCTTTGTTTCTTCTTCCACTCACTATCTCTAGCACCAATACCCCAAAGCTAAACACATCTGATTTTACTGAGAAGAGACCATCCATTGCATACTCTAGAGACATGTAACCATTGCAAGAAATCATTGAAAAATGAAACAAATTTGCAAGTGTTAATTATTGGGTTCATCTCAATGAATTATTGAACTTAGAACACTTACTATGTTCAAACTACTCTTTTTGTGTTTGTTTCAGTTTCATGCCCTCCAAAAGTTCTGAGACTTTTGGGTTCATCTCATTGTCCAATAAATTATTGCCAGCTTTTAGGTCTCTGTGGATGATTCTCAGTCTAGAATCTTGATGAAGATAAAGAAGCCCTCGCGCAATGCCATTAATAATGTGGGTGCACTAAGGCCAGTCAAGTAATTTACTATTCTTTATATCTGCCAATATTCTCATCCAACTTAGTCCATAGTGGTTATGACAAGAAAATTTGAAGGACAAGTAACCATACAAAGATTCTAAAGGGAATTATACCAAATATAAAGGATTCCAAGCTTTTATTGGGCATGTATTCATATATCAACATCTTTTCTTCTACTTGAATGCAACATCCTAGAAGCTTTGCAAGGTTTCTATGTTGCAAGTTCACAATACATAAGACTTCATTTTTGAATTCATTGAGTCCTTGAGTTGAATCTTTCGAAAGCATGTTCATTGCTATTTCTTGTCCATTACTCAATGTACACTTAAAACATAATCTATTAAGTCATTCTTTAGCATTCATTTGGCTAATAACAAATTCATAATTTATATCCTCGTTTCTAAAAGAATACATTTTGATAATACATTTCTATACATTTGATGATTAGTCATGTGAATAAGTTAATCTTTGGGAGATCAATCATAACAAGCTGTAGATATGTACAAAAATTTCCACGGGAACATATAAAGTAGTAGTAGCAGTATAGTAGGTCGGGTCAAGTTCAGATAGTTTTGAGCCGCAAATAGCTCGGGTTAGGTCGGGTAGTTTCGAGCTATGGGTAGTTCAATTTGGGTCATGTCGAGTCTAAGATCATCTTAGATTCAGGTCATTCCAAGTTAGGGCATCTCGGGATCGGGTCATTTTGGGTTGGGTCAGGTCATCTCGGGTTTCAAGTCATTTGGGTTGGATCATTTCAGGTCATCTCGAGTTTCAAGCGAGTTCGGATTGGCCCAAAGGGTTTTCTCTATTTTTTTTAATTTTCTTTTACCCCAATTTTCGAAGAAATCATTTGCATTCCGCTTTAAATTTAAATTGTCACACTATGTTACTTTTATGTTTAAATGTAATTAAGTTCACAAAAATATATTAATAATAACTTAATGCAAATCAAAATTATTACTGGAATAATATAAATTTGAAGAATTTGAAAAGTTCTTGAACTAATTAAGGATTAAATTAATTTTTCCTTATGACTAAAGCTAACGTGTATGATTTATATGAATCTAATATTAAATCTGACCATCATTTTTGCAAACTAAAAAGTATACAATAAATTATAGAGTCTGTAAGATACATTAATATTATTGCATATATGTAATTATATATGTTCATGTGACCATGTAGGTTATTTCGAGATTTGGGTAACTCAGGTTTGGGATGGATTTGGGTCATATTATTTTAATATTTTTTGTCCTCAGATCGAGTTTTAAAGTCGGGTCGGATTTTGTAACCTGTAACTATCAGTAGCTATTAATCAAGAAGCAACAATCTCTTGTAAACAGGACTATAGCCACCTTCTCCAAGTTTGTTGAGGTCTGAGAAGTTAATGGTTACATCAGCTATTATAGCCAAATCAAATAATGGCAGCTCTAAATCTTTCTCCCTGCTTTCATCGGCATAATCTCTATCATTAGCCACTGGCATTGTCCCTGCAAGGCATCAAACAGTTTGTATATTGAAGAAACAATGAAGAAACAGGATACTTTATGATACTAAATTTTGTTTAAGATTCTTCACAATCAGAAGTGGTTTCATGTTCTGAGACAAATTATTACTGCTTACCTTTTCTTTTAAGCTTCCTCCTATTCACTAAATACAAGACTAGTAAAACCAAACCCAAAGCCAGAACTGGGATGACTATGAACCACACTAGTTTCTTCCTTTTTGAGCTGCTAGTCTCTGCATAACCAATTTGAGACATAGTATTAGGTAGCTTGTACACAGTAAAACTACTGACTATTATCACAAGAAAAGTAGGAATTTCAACTGCTTATGGTTGCATTTAGCAGGTAAAATAAAACCAGCTACTCTGCTTAAAGAAACAACTATGGATCAAAAATTAATAATACTCCCTATTAAGGGAATTGCACTTGAAAAGCATGAGCTGCAATTGAAAACTTAATAAACAAATCATAAGCATTTGTGAATCAACAGGGAAATGCATACCTAATTCTGAGGCAGCCAGCCTAATGTAAATATCTTGACCATCTTCATTGTATTCTCTAACATCAATCAGCTCATCAAACCAAAGCAAACATTCACTTTCTCCATCTCTGATATCCAAATTTGCATAAGCTGTACAAGAGCAGTTCTTCAAGCACTCCTCTTCACATTCCTTAGGGTTCATGGTTATATTAAACCAGGAGTTTTGTGTGTCGGGTACTTTTATGCTTGGTATCTTTCGAAATCCCTCCCCTTTCCCATGTTCAAATTCAGTTCTTCGAACGCATCCACTCGACCAATCACTTTCTTCCCAATCTTCTGCAACTTTAGGCACAAATCCTTTCAAGCACCCACATGAGGTTCGGGGAGTTGTTAATGTTGCAACTACCATATGCACCACACAATGCATACCTATCACAGTTATCAATCTGTGCTGTTAAGTATAGATTCCAATCCTGAAAACAATCAATCCATGAGAAACGCTGCAAAACACCATTCGGGTTCAACACCATCCTTGTAACAAATGAACTATTTTTAAGTTCATACCTATAAAAAATCTCCTCTTTATTATAAACAAATCTGAATGTGTAAATCATGTTTTCCTTCAAATTTGGCATCCCACTATATCGAAGACCATTCCATGGTCCTGACCGGAACACTAAATCCAAACCATTTCTTATGAAGATTTATGGATATCCACTAGGATCAAGCCGATTTGTATAGTCATCTGAAGAAGGATCATCAGGACTTCTCCATACTGTGACGTAATTATCAAGGCCTGTAACCAAGTTCTTACCAAACTTCATGCCTGCAAAAAATGTATCACTCATGTGGTCAAAACTTTTCCACAAAAAAATTTCCGGGTTGTTATCATTTCCATCTCTAACAACAAGATTTCCTGTGTCCAAAAGCTGTGCTACTGGATTCTGCGCAGTTCCTGATAAATCTGAGGATCAAATTTTGCTGTTTATACCATTGAGAAGGACTAGAATTCCCTGGTTGGTAACTTGTAGAACTCCTGATGAATCGTTGAGCTGTAAATCTCTGTTGGCAACCCATACTACTGTCCCATTTGCTATCTTTTTATACCATATCCCTAAGTACCAATTCTTCGAGCTACCAGGGCTAAAAAATCCAAGCTCAAAGCTCTCATCAGCTGAAACTGTAGTGTCTCTGTTTCTGATTCGTTCATTTGCAGTTATGGTGTCTACTGCTATAGAGAATAAGAATAGATAGCACAAAGAAGAGCAGAATACAAGTATGGTAAAGTCTCTCATTGGATGTTTCATACCTCTCCAAAAACTGTATTTCTTTGATTTCAAAGACTATACAAGTTATGTTAATCTTCCTTGAATAAGAAGAAGCAAACTTAGAACAAATATAAAATTATGCCAAAAGTTCAAATTCTGTCCAACTATGTCAACTTTGTGACCAGTACGGGCATTCCACCAAACAGTGTTCCTGCAATCGGTTCATGCACAATTCTCAAATGCCTCCACCAACTGTGCCTCATGTAGTTCCTCCAACAAATCTTGGCCTATGGGCTCAGCTGCCTCTCACCATGTTACCTCAGATCTTGGCAACCTTTCATTGCATTCCGAATATGATGGTCTAGATGAAATTGTCATTAGTGATGGTTCAGGTTTGAGTATCACTCAAACTGGTTCTACTCATCTTCATTCCCCTTCTCAAAGCTTTACACTTTCCAATATTTTGTGTACCTTCTATACAATCTAATCTAATATATGTTTCTAGTTTTTGTAAAACGAATAATATACTAATTGAATTTCATCCCTCTTTTTTTTTGGTGAAGGATCGTCACGCGGGGGCAACATTCATGCGCAGCCCGAATGAGAATGGAGTCTATCCTCTTCCAGTCATTGTGCGACTTCCCAAACCTCCTCCTGTGGCTTTTGTGGGTGAGAGAGTCTCCAAGGTTGCATGGCACAATCGCCTAGGACATCCATCAAGCAAAATCACCCAACACATTATCAAGTCTGCGTCTCTAGCTGTGTTTCCCACAAGGAGTCCCTCGTCATTATGCAATTCATGTCAATGGAATAAGAGTCATCATCTTCCCTTTGGTGTCTCCTCTCTCAGAAGAAGTGGTCCATTAGAACTTTTATACACAGATGTTTGGGGTCTTGCTCCAATTACATATGTTGATGGTTTTCGTTACTATATAATTCTTGTTGATCATTTTACCAAGTACTGTTGGCTTTATCCCATTCAAATATATATATATATATATATATATATATATATATATATATATATATATATATGATGTTTATCCTGTCTTTTTCAAATTCAAAGCACTTACTGAAAACCAGTTTAGCACTCAAATCAAAACCATCTACTTGGATGGTGTTGGTGGGTGGGGGTATAAAAAATTAATGAACCTTTTTGCCTCACTTGGGATTGGCCACTTAACCACTGCTCCTCATACCCCTCAACAAAATACATTTTCTGAGCGTCGTCGTCACATTGTAGAAACTGATCTCACCCTACTACATCATGCCTCTGCACCTCTTTCCTATTGGTCTCATGCCTTTACCATTGCCACCTATCTCATCATTCGATTACCTACTCCACTCCTCGATCTCAAATCAGCTTATAAACTTTTCTTTCAAGACTCCCCAAACTATCTCAAGCTTTGGACCTTCAGTTGTCTTTGATATCCCTAGTTGAAACCCTATACACTAAATAAATTTGAGCCAAAATCTCGTCCTTGTATCTTTCTGTGTTATTCAACCTCACAGAGTGCATACAAGTGTTTTGATCCTAAGTCTAATCGCACATTCATATCGCTTCATGTCATCTTTGATGAATCTGTGTTTCCTTTTGCCTCCCTTGACCTCTTTTTTCCTCGTGTCACAAACGTTGGTCTTGACCAATGGTCTAATACTCTCACCACTCTTGGAGCCTCTTTACCACCTTTTACGGTAGTGCCACCAACAGCAACCTCTTCACCGTCTTCACCTACTTCGCCTACTAAAGCCATGGGAACGGTTCACACTCAAGACTCTTCTCTTCTAGCCCTGCATGTGAATCCGCTCCTATCTCACCTTCACCAATGCCAACCATCACTAGATCCCCTATTTCAAATCAACATTTTAACCCACCACCACCCACTGAGCCACCTCCCACCACTTCTTCACGCCCTCATGCCCACTCTCAATCCTTACCCACACGCACTCACTCCATGACCACTCGCTCCCAAAATAACATCTTCAAACCTAAACAAATCCACCACACAACCAAACATCTCCTTCCATCATCTATTGAACCTTCAACCATCACACAAGCAATGAAAGACCCTCAATGGCGTGCTGCTATGTCTGAGGAACTCACTGCCCTGGTGGCGCAGCTTGTGCCGCCAGCACTTTCTCAGAATGTTGTGGGCTGCAAATGGGTTTTCCAAATCAAACACCATCCTGATGGATCCACAAAGACAAAGACATTTAGTCCAATTTTAAAGCTTACAACTATCCAGATTGTTCTCACTCTTGCACTCTCCAATGGTTGGTCAATACATCAACTTGATGTCAATAATGCTTTCCTTCATGGAACACTAGAAAAAGAGGTTTACATGCCCCAACGCCCTGGATTTCTTGACACGACCCAACCTCAGCATGTGTGCAAGCTTCACAAATCCATATATGGCCTCAAACAAGCACCTCGTGCCTGGTATAAAGAATTGAGTTCCTTTCTCCTCAGCAAAGGATTCACCAATTCTCGTTCTGATGCCTCTCTATTTATTTATAACCAGCATGGTGAGAGTATCTACTTCCTTTTTCATTTCCACCTCAGCCTTTGTTGTCTATCTCGGTGGAAATCCCATCTCTTGGATCTCCCACAAACAAAGATCTATTGCGCGCTCTTCAACAGAAGCTGAATATCGTTATCTGCAACCACCGTTGCTGAACTTGCATGGATTAACTCTCTCCTCTCTGAATTGAGTATTCCTCTTAGAAAGCCTCCTGTCATCCACTATGATAATGTTGGTGCAACTTACATAAGTGTCAATCCTGTCTTCCACTCTCGCATGAAGCACATCTCCATTGATTTCCATTTTGCTTATGATCGTGTTGCCAAGGGCTTACTTCAAGTCTCTCATGTTTGCACTTTAGATCAAATCGTTGATGTCCTTATGAGAAATTAAGAGAGTGAAGAGATGTGAGAATTGAAGAGAGTAAAGAGATTGTACAAATGTTTACATTAGTTCTATTACATTGATAATACAATTAAGAGTATATATAGGTTGCTAAAGGAAAAAGACAATCCTTAAAACAAGGATGAAAACATGGCCTAAAGTAAGCCTTAAAACAAGGTCTAAAGTAAGTCTTAAAACAAGGATGAAAATATGCTAGTAAACATAATAATAAAAATAATTTCTAACAGCCTCCCTCAAACTCACGATGCAGTAGCAAGAAGCATCGAGAGTTTGTCAACAAAGAAACGAAACCGCTGAACAGTTTGAGACTTGGTGAAGAAGTCAGCTATCTGCATGGACGAAGATATAAATGGCAATGTAATCGTCCTACACTGTAATTCCTGCCGAGTAGTATGACAATCAATATCAATATGTTTAGTCTGCTCATGAAAAACTGAATTACGGGCAATTTGAATTACACTCTTATTAGTAGTAATTGGGACCCCCATATCTGCCAAGAGCCAACGCAACCAAACAATCTCATTTGTGGTAGTTACCATTGCACGGTATTCGGCTTCTGTGGAGGAGCGAGAAACAACTTGTTGCTTCTTACTTTTCCATGAAATAAGAGACCCACCTAAGAAGATACAAAAGCCAGTAGTAGACTTACGATCATTGGGGTCACCAGCCCAATCAGCATCAGAATATGCACAAAGATCCAAAGAAGAATTGGAGGGGAAAATAAGACTCTGACAAAGAGTACTTCATAGATAGCGCAAAATACGAAGAACAGCAGCCCAATGAACTGTAGTGGGAGATGCAATAAATCGACTGACAATGTGGACAGCATAAACAATATCTGGTCGGGTGATAATGAGAAACCAAGGTTCGGTACAAAGTGGGATCAGGTAATAGAGTACCATCTGTAGGGCCATATCGAGCATTAAGTTCTAAAGGTGTATCACATGTCCGAGTATCAGTAAGCCAAGCTCGCTGAAGGATATCTGCTATGTATTTTGATTGAGATAGAAGATAACCCTTAGGAGAAAGGGCAACCTCAATACCCAAGAAGTAACGTAAAGAGCCTAAATCTTTCATGTCAAACTGATGAGTTAATTCTGCCTTCAGCAATGCAATACCAACAACATCATCACCAGTAATAATCATGTCATCAACATAAAGCGAAAGAAGAATACGGCCAGCAGAGGTGAACTTAACAAAAAGAGCTTAATCATGAGCACTAGATAAAAAACCAAGAGAAGTAACCACAGTAGAGAACCTCTCAAACCAAGCACGAGGGGCTTGTTTGAGACCATACAACGCCTTTTTAAGTCTGCAAACTTCCCCAGGATTATGAGACACGCCAGGAGGAGGTACCATATAAACTTCCTCTTTAAGATCCCCATTTAAAAAGGCATTTTTGACATCCATCTGAGAGATATGCCATTTGCGGACTTAAGCAACCGCAATGAGAGCACGTATAGTGGTCATCTTGGCAACCGGTGCAAAAGTCTCCTCATAGTCCATACCATATTTCTGAGCAAACCCTTTGCAACTAACCTGGCTTTGTAACGCTCAACTGAACCATCTGACTTTGTTTTGATCTTTTAGACCTAACGAGAACCAATAGCACTCTTACCAGGTGGAAGAGACACCAAATCCCAAGTATCGGTCTGATGTAGAGCAAAAAGTTCTTCAACCATAGCCTGTTGCCAATTGGGATCAAGAACAGCTTCTGTATAAGAGGTAGGCTCACAAAAATTGTGAAGAGACACTAAAAATGAAGTAAATGAAGGTGAATAACAAGAATAAGCAAAATTAGGTAACTGAGTGGACTTACGAGTGCGCTTTGGATAGCGTGATGATGTAGGATCTGCAATCACAGGAGCTGTTGAGATGACCATAGGAAGAGATGGAGGATCATCGTCTGTGGAAGACGGAGCATCAGAAATATCACGAGTTGCACCATCAGTAGTTGCTTGAGTCCTGCGAGAATAATGATAAGGAAAAGGCTGCATTGGAGGAAGGGAAACATCAGCTAAGGAAGAGGGGCTAATAGAGGGTGGAAGGTGAGGAGGATCATCTAGGAATGGATCAATGCTTATGAGATCAGACTTAGATAATGTATGAGGCATGGTAGAAATAGAGAAGAAGGGAATATGTTCAAGGAAAAAGACATGATGAGAGACATATAACTTTTGAGCCACAGGATCATAGCAGCGATAACCCTTTTGACCTGCACCATAACCAAGAAAAACACAAATAGCGAAACGAGAAGACAACTTGTTGCACTCGACACTGGGACGAAGAACAAAGAAAGTGCAACCAAACACTCATAAAGAAGAGTAGTCAGGAGAGTGGCCATATAATTTTTCATAGGGAGACAAACCTGAAGTATGAGCTGTAGGTATTCTATTGATCAAATGCACAGCAGTGAGAACAGCTTCACCCCAAAAAGGACTTGGGACTCCAGCAGATAAGAGAAGGGAGCGAACGGTCTCAACAATGTACCTATGTTTTCTTTCAGCAACTCCATTCTGTTGTTGAGTGTCAGTACAAGAGGATTTGTGCAAAGTACTCTCAGAAATGAGTAGTTGGGAAAATGCTATAGATGTATATTCCCCACCCAAATCACAACGAAAACACTTTATCACAGTAGAGTGTTGAGTTTTAACCAATGAGCGAAAAGAAGTGTAAATGTGTAAAAAATCAGATCTACACTTCATTAGATAAACCCAACAATATCTAGTATGATCATCAATAAAAGAGACATAATATTTGGACCCTCCTTTTATAGCAACAGGAGATGGTCCCCACACATCATAATGAATCAAATCAAATGGTGCAGCAGAAAAAGAAACACTTCGATTAAAGGGTAAAGCAGAAAACTTTGCCAGTTTACAACCACTACAATCAGAAATATCATGAGTTTCTAAATCCCCCAAGGATCCTCTAGAGATTAAATATTTTAAACGAGAGGCTGAGACATGACCAATCTAGAATGCCATAAGTAAAAGCTAGAGGAAGAAGAAGTTAAATGGAAAGAAGACAAATCAACACCCGAAGCAGCTACATCCGGAACTCGCAGTTCGTCCAAGACATACAATCCCCCTTGCCTACGGCCTGTCCCAATCAGCCTCTGGGATTGAGGATCCTGTATATAATAAGAAGTAGAAGAAAAATGAACAGAATAACCAGAATCACAAAGCTGACTCACAGATACAAGATTTATAGTAAGTTTAGGAATGCAATAAACATCAGAGAAAGACAGATGAGGTGTGCATACAGAACCAGCACCCGCTAAAGGCATGTGAGTTCCATCAGCAGTCATAACAGATGCAGAGGAAGGAGAGTGTGATATAGATACAAAGGATGATGAAGAAGGTGACATATGATGAGACGCACCGGAATCTAAGACCCACAAGGAAGAAAGTTTACCTGCAGTGTAAGGAGAAGTCAGACCTGATGAAGATGGAGTAGACATGGCATATGGCTGCGACGATGACTGTGTAGCAAGAAACTTCTGAAACTGCTCTACAAGGGACGCCGTATTAGGATCTGAAGATGGTGCCACTTCAGGCACAAAAGCTGCAGTATTAGACTGTGGTGGCCTATAAGGTCGCTGCTGAGATTGACCACCAGGACGCCAATATGGTGGTTATAGTGGTGGGCGCCACTGTTGACGCCTTTGTGGTTGTGTCGGCCAAGACTGTTGATATGCTGGAGTTCTGGACAAACGTTTAGGACACTGAACCTTCCAATGTCCTCTCTACTTACAAAAACTGCACTCATCAAGACTAACTTGTGCAGGTGGTTTAGGTTGATACTTCAAGATAGGTTTATTAGGAACAGCTAGAACAGATGGATTAGATGCTGGGGAATAGCCCTTTCCTGCTTATGTCTTTAGGCGGGTCTCTTCAGCCAGGAGTTCACTTACCACTGTATCAACAGAGGGATGGGGCTGATGATGCAAAATATTTCCCTGAAGTCCCTCAAAATCATCACGAAGAGCCATTAAGAATTGAACAAGACGTTGCCCCTCTCGACGAGCTATATAATCAGCATTATTCCGAAGAGACTCAGGTTCTGTGAGTGCCAACTGATCCCAAAGATTAGACATTGTGGAATAAAATTCTTGAATGCTCATATCCTTTTGTTGAACTACTCGTATATCAAATTCCAATTGATACTGTTTTGCAAAGTTTGATTGTGTGTATAATCGTGTCAAATGATCCCAAACCTGTTTTGCAGTCTCATACTTGGCCAATTATATTCCAATAGAATGCTCAACAGAATTATTAATCCAAGTCAAAATTTTCGAATTGTTTGCTTCCCAAGCATTTAAAAGTTCAACATACTCTTTTTCCTTATCATTTGTAGGTTTACTCAAAATACTATTAACATAACTCCACATACGTTTTCCTTTTAAGAAATTTCTCATAACATAACTCCAATATGAATAATTATTTCCATTTAATCTAACACTAATAAATTGAAGAGAGTCATCCCTTTCAGTAGTCATTATCAACTAACAGATGAACCACAGAATATTGGAATATAGTGCAAATAAAACAAAGCAAACAGAGATACTAATTAAACAAACCACCAAAACGAGATACTAATTGAACAAACCTCCAAAACGAGTGCAAATCTTCGAGTCTACTGATGAAATCCCTCAACTTGCTCTAGATCTGCTTGCGAAAGGGCTGTGCAAGAAACCCCCAAATCTACATGCGAAATACCTCCAGTTCGACAGATTTACAGACTTCAAACTCCTGATTGCAAGCAAATCATGCTCATCATGAACAGTACCCCCAAAAAAATTAGGGTGGGATGCAAAGTTCTTCCATGGAATCTTCAATCAAATATCCCATGATCTTGCTCTGATACTATGTGAGAATTTAAGAGAGTGAAGAGATGTGAGAATTGAAGAGAGTGAAGAGATTGTACAAATGTTTACATTAGTTCTATTACATTGAGAATACAATTAAGAGTATATATAGGTTGCTAAAGGAAAAAGACAATCCTTAAAACAAGGATGAAAACATGGCCTAAAGTAAGCCTTAAAACAATGATGAAAACATGGCTTAAAGTAAGCCTTAAAACAAGGCCTAAAATAAGCCTTAAAACAAGGATGAAAATATGCTAGTAAACATAATAATAAAAATAATTTCTAACAGTCCTCACTAAGCCTTTATCTCGATCTCCTTTTTCACTTCTTAGAAACAAGCTTGGAGTCTTCAATGGAGCCTCCATCTTGCGGGAGTGTATACGTGAAACAACTATAACAGCAAATAATATACAATCCCACAATGCAAGGAATGATTCAAATCCCATCAATTTAGGAAATGATAAACCAAGACTTGAATCAAGGCATTCTATAACTTAGGAATCATATTCAGAAATGAGTTTCCTTGTAATTATCTTTTCCTTTTCTGTAGTTATCTATCTTCCTTATCAGAACAACTAATGAAAAGCAAGTATCAAATTTTAAAAACAGCCTTTTTATTCTCTTTATACATATATAAACTCCTCAGGTTCATTACTCCCAAGAAAATTACCCTAGAGAGCCCTATCTCCTCTGAGAATCTATGAGAAATAGAAGGAAAAAAATTAGGGAGGAATTGGCTTAGAGGCAATGAAGCAGCAGCATATGATTATCCAGAAGAACTCAAAGAGCAAACTGTTGCAGCATTACTAATTGTTTCCTTCAAGCTAATGAAACATGACGAAGAAACCCTTGCTGCTTTGAATGAATTGAAAACCAAGATTTTTGGTGGAGATAAAGGACCAGCGGCATTGTCCATGGAAAACCCAATTCTGGAAACCACTATTTGCTGCAAAAAAACCAAAAATTCGGCCTCCCTACAGATGGGTATATTCCCCCAGATATTCCTCCCGTGGCGTGCCTTAGTGGGCTTATTACAAGGTGCAGCAAGTCCTATGAGAAGCAGCTGACAGAAAGCGATGTGAAAGAATCAAAACAGGCTCTCCATGAACAAAATCTATGTCAAAGAAAACCTCATTCCCTTGTGAGTGAAGAGGAGGATCTTACCAAAGGAATTCCTGTCATCACATATGATTCGGATGGGAATCAATACCCCATGGTTTTCAAGATTTGGGTTTCCAAGTTTTATGTCCTTAGAGGGTGGAAACGGTTTTACAAAGATCATAAACTGAAGAAAGATTAAGATTTTGTAACGCTCTGGATGTTTCGACATGCTGAGAGTAGGAAGCTTTGCTTTGTCATCACTTCAAGGAGACTGCCAGTTTTTGAGCCTTTGAAGAGTAGAAGAGAGGGGGGCTGGGGAATTAACATAATTGAGCCATCAAAGAGGTAGAAATTTTAAAATTATATGCGGGGAAAACCCCTTTTCTCTTCTGGTTTTATTACTTTTATTAGTTTTTAAGACTATGCGGGGAAAAATCCTTCTCTTCTTTTCTTCTTGTTTTATTAGTCAGAAATTGGTGGGCATAATGCTATAATGGGCAGAGTTGGAAATTTTAAGATTATATGCAGGGATAGTTTTTAGTTTGGATTATGGCTTCTCTCTAAATTATAGCAGTCCATTAGATTAGAAATTGGAAGATACCTTTCTCAATGATGATTTTGCTTTGGTATTTATAAGCTATCTTTTTCAGCAACATACATAAATGACTCAAGTAATGCCCTGGGCAGCATCTGCAGAAAACTAAGATGTTCTTTCTACTGCATTTAACCTCCAAATTGCAATTTACATAACTTCATTCTGAATTCCTTACAGAGAGGGTAAAGCTGCACCAAAATAAAAATTCACCTATACCTACAAAGGAATCATTGACATGACTTTCTCTGCTTCAGACAAAGGTAAAAAGATTATTTTTCTCTATCAAAGTTTGTCTGAGAAAATTTCTTAATTTGAAGACCCGCAGCACTACTGTTATTAATTTCTGTGGAAGCATTTTCCATACTACTACTTTTTTATCTTGTCCACCAAGACAGTACTGTGTTTCTGTAACTCTGAAAATATAATCAGCAGTTCCATCCAACTTCATGGGCTAAACATAATGCAAGGCTAATGTTTCAATTACACCTCACTATACCAAAAGCAGATAAATAATTCTACAATATACATTGGTCGTTATTCAACTATAAGAAGACTTTCCTTTAATCCCAGACAAAAGGGTCCACCATCATAAATATGGATAAAATATAACAATTTACTGATTTAAGGCACTAAGACATCAACTATCGAGCAGTTAACAATGTAATGGACATATTGTTGGCGGAAGATGATTCAATCTTACTCGATGAAGAATCTCTTTCAGGAAATTTCCTTTCAGCGTAAAAGCCAGGCTCTTCAGGCTCAGGTAGCAGGACTTCACTTGTCAACATCAGCACCACAGTTGCCATGCTTGGCCGGTCTTCTGGACTTTGCTGCACACATAACAAACCCACATGGATTGAACACAAAACTTCTGAGATAATGCAGGATTCTTTTAAATGTTCATCAACCAAATCCATGGGCCTGCCCTCTTTATAGAGTCTCCAAGCCTGAAGAATTTTGAAACAACATTAGCAAGTTTGAGATATAAAATCTTAAGAGAAAAATGTTAGTATTTGACTTGATACTTACATGCCCAAGAAGGTTGAGCTTATGGTCTGGATGGTTAAATCCTCTGTTTCTTCTTCCACTCACTATCTCTAGCACCAGTACCCCAAAGCTAAACACATCTGATTTTATTGAAAAGAGACCGTCGATTGCATACTCTGGAGACATGTAGCCGCTACAAGAAATCATTGAACAATGAAACAAATATGTAAGTGTTAATTATTGGGTTCATATCAATGAATTATTGAACTTGGAACACTTACTACGTTCCAACTACTCTTTTTGTGTTTGCTTCAGTTTCATGTCCTCCAAAAGTTCTAGCCATGCCAAAATCTGAGATTTTTGGGTTCATCTCATTGTCCAGTAAAATATTGCCAGCTTTTAGGTCTCTGTGGATGATTCTAAGTCTAGAATCTTGATGAAGATAAAGAAGCCCCCGTGCAATGCCATTAATAATGTGGGTGCGCTTAGGCCAGTCAAGTAATCTGCTGTGCTTTATATCTGCCAATATTCTCATCCAACTTAGTCCAGAGTGGTTGTGATAAGAAAATTTGAAGGACAAGTAACCATACAAAGATTCTGAAGGGAATTATACCAAAAATAAAGGAGTCCAAGCTTTTATTGGGCATGTATTCATAGATCAGCATCTTTTCTTCTACTTGAATGCAACATCCTAGAAGCTTTACAAGGTTTCGATGTTGCAGGTTCGCAATACATAAGACTTCGTTCTTGAATTCATTGAGTCCTTGTGTTGAATCTTTTGAAAGCCTCTTCACTGCTATTTCTTGTCCATTACTCAGTGTACCCTGAAAACATAATTTAGTAAGTCATTCTTTAGCATTCATTTGGCTGATAACAAATTCAAAAATTATAACCTGCTTTCTGAAAGAATACATTTTGATAATACATTTCTATACATTTGATGATTTGTCATATGAATAAGTTCATCTTTGGGCTTTGGTAGATCAATCATAACAAGATGTAGATACAAAAATTTGCGCTTGGGAACACATGAAGTAGAAGTAGCAGTAAAGTAGGCAATGGGATCCCCGCAAATCATTCGGGTTGGGTCCGGTAGTTTGAGCTGTGGGTCGTTCGATTTGGTTCATGTTGGGTCTCAGGTCATCTTAGATTCAGGTCATTCTAAGTCAGGTCATCTCGGGTTCGAGTCATTTCGGGTCAGGTCGTCTTGGGTTTCAAGTCATTTCGGGTTTAGGTCATCTTGGGTTTCAAGTGGGTTTGGATTAACCCATTGGGTTAGCTCTATTTTTTTTCTTTTACCCCAATCTTTGGAGAGATCATTTACGTTTCGCTATAAATTTAAATTGTCACACTATGTTACTTTTTTATGTTTCAGTGTAATTAAGTTCACAAAAATATATTAATAATAACTTAATGCAAATCAAAATTATACGTGAGAATAATATAAATGTGAAGAATTTGAAAAGTTCATGAACTAATTAAGGATTACATTAATTTTTCCTTCAGCTTATACGATGATGACTAAATCTGACGTGCATGATCTATGAGTATAATACTAAATCTAACAACTGTTTTTGTAAAATAAAAAGTATACTAGTGTAAGACACATTAATATTATTACACTAGATGTCAATTGATAATCTGGTGCATATATGTAATTATCTATGTTCATGTGACCATGTGGAACCATTGAAACATATTAAGCATATAGCTAAGAAAAAAATGTTTTATAAAATGATAAGCAATTATACACTCGATTTTTTATTTCAAGCTATGGAAGTTATTCATGTTAATAGATTGTTAAACCATGCACATCAACACAAACATAAGTTTTTTTTAAAAAAAAATTGAACCACCAAATCAATGTCATTATTGTGCCCCAACAAGAAACAACGTATCAAAGCCTAAAAATTCAAATCACCCCTTATATTGTAAATTTGTAAATGACTAGTTGATAAAAAAACAATAATTAATTAATTATGATATAATTTATATTATTTGATAACTAATCAACTTTCACCTAGTTTAAAAAGAAAAATAACATTTTAAAATTTCTTCTAATTAAAAACCTGTCATTTTGGGTTCCGGTTTGGTTCGGGGTCCGGGTCAAGTTCATGTCGTTTTGAGATTAAGGTAACTCAAGTTTGGGTTAGGTTTGGATCATATTATTTTAATGTTTTTTGTCCTCAAACTAAGTATCAGTAACTAATCAAGAAGCAGCAGTACCTTGTAAACAGGACCATAGCCACCTTCTCCAAGTTTATTGAGATCTGAGAAGTTATTGGTTACATCAGCTATTATAGCCAAATCAAATAATGGCAGCTCTAAATCTTTCTCCCTGCTTTCATCGGCATAATCTCTATCGTTAGCCACTGCCATTGTCCCTGCAAGCCATCAAACAGTTTGTATATTGAAGAAACAATGAAGAAACGGATACTTTATGATACTAAATTTTGTTTAAGACTCTTCACAATCAGAAGTGGTTTCATGTTCTGAGACAAATTATTACTGCTTACCTTTTCTTTTAAGCTTCCTCCTATTCACTAAATACAAGACTAGTAAAACCAAACCCAAGGCCAGAACTGGGATGACTATGAACCACACTAGTTTCTTCTTTTTCGAGCTGCTAGTCTCTGCATAACCAATTTGACACATAGTATTAGGCAGTTTGTACACGGTAAAACTACTGATTATTATCACAAGAAAAGCAGGAATTTCAACTGCTTATGGTTGCATTTAGCAGGTAAAATAAAACCAGCTACTCTGCTTAAAGAAACAACTATGGATCAAAAATTAATAATACTCCCTATTAAGGGAATTGCACTTGAAAAGCATGAGCTGCAATTGAAAACTTAATAAACAAATCATAAGCATTTGTGAATCAACAGGTAAATGCATACCTAATTCTGAGGCAGAAAGCCTAATGTAAATATCTTGACCACCTTTACTGTATTCTCTAACATCAATAAGCTCATCAAACCAAAGCAAACATCCACTTCCTCCATCTCTGATATCCAAATTTGCAAAAGCTGTACAAGAGCAGTTCTTCAAGCACTCCTCCTCACATTCCTTAAGGTTCATTGTTCTGTTAAACCAGGAATTTCGTGTGTCCGGCACTTTTATGCTTGGTATCTTTCGAAATCCCTCCCTTTTCCCACATTCAAATTCAGTTCTTCGAACACATCCACTCGACCAATCACTTACTTTCCAATCTTCTGGAACTTTAGGCACAAATCCTTCCAAGCACCCACACGCTGGCGAGTTAATAATGTTGCAACTACCATATGCACCACACCATGCATACCTGTCACAGTCATCCATCTCTGTTGATAAGTAGAGATTCCAATCCTGAACCCGATCAATCCATGTGAAACGCTGCACAACACCATTTGAGTTCAACACCATCCTTGTAACAACTGAACTATTTTTAAGTTCATACCTATAGAAAAACTCCTCCTCGTTGTAAACAAATTCGTATGAATAAATCAAGTTTTCCTTCAAACTTGGCTGCCCACTAAATCGAAGGCCATTCCATGGTCCTGGCCGGAACACTATATCTGAACCTTTTCTTACAATGATTTGTGGATATCCACCAGGATCGATCCGACTTGTATAATTACCTGAAGAAGGATCATCAGCACTTTTCCTCGATGTGAAGTAATTATCAAGCCCTGTAACCAAGTTCTTACCAAACTTCATGCCTGCCAATAATGTATCACCCATGTGGTCAAAGCTCTGCCACCAAAAAAATTCTGGGTTGTTATCATTTTTATCTCTAACAACAAGATTTCCAGTGTCCAAAAGTTGTGCTACTGGATTTTGTGCAGCTCCTGATAAATCTGAGGACCAAACTTTGCTGTTTGTACCATTGACAAGGACTAGAATTCCCTGGTTGGTAACTTGTAGCACTCCTGATGAATCGTTGAGCGGTAAATCTCTGTTGGCAACCCATACTACTGTCCCGTTTGCTATCTTCTTGTACCATATTCCTAAGTACCGATTCTTCGAGCTAACAGGGCTAAAGAATCCGAGTTCAAAGCTCTCATCAGCTGAAACTATAGTCTCGTTGTCTCTGATTGATTCATTTGCAGCTATGGTGTCTACAGATGTAGAGAATAAGAATAAATAGCACAAAGAAGAGCAGAATAGAAGTACGGTAAAGCCTCTCATTGGATGTTTCATCCCTCTCCAGAAACTGTATTTCTTTGATTTCAGAGACTATACAAGTTATGTTGATCTTCCCTGAATAAGAAGCAAACTTAGAACAAATATAAAATTGTAGACCACCCAAGTTGCCAGTTTATTTTATCATCCTAGTCTTTTAGTTCGAAGTCATCAAAATGTTCATATAGTTATGTCCAACAACATTCTTCTTAGACTAGTATTTATTTTGTGGCTTCTAGTGTTACAGTTTTATATTTGTTCTAATTTTGCTTCTAGAGTTGCATGACCAAAGATGAATACAGGATTTAAAATTTTCTTATGAATATGATCGAACTATAAAATGAGAGCTATAAATGTTTTCTTTTTTTTATTTTTTTATATTGCGATGACATAATTGACTGACTCGTTTCACTTTGTTTACTAAAAATTAAGAATAGATAGCACAAAGAAGAGCAGAGTAGAAGTATGGTAAAGCCTCTCACTGGATCCTTCACGCCTCTCCTAAAAACTGTTTTCCTTTGATTTCATAGACCATACATTTTATGTTAATCTTCATTGAATACGAAGCAAAATTAGAACAAATATAAAATTGTAGACCTCCCAAGTTGCCAGATTACTTTTATCACCTTACTCTTTTGGTTCAAAATTCAAGATAAATGTTCACATGGTTATGTCCTATAATACTCCTTAAACCATAGTTGCCGGTCGGCCAAAGAATCTAGATCTATGACAACTGACTTTGAATAATTAATAATCTTATTTAGCAGTCTAATGATCGATGTAATTAATCAATAATAGTCTTTTTCATATAGTCATCAAAATGTTCACATGGTTATGTCCTATAATAGTCTTCTTATACCATAAAGTGATGATAATGTTTTTCTTTGATTTTTATATATTAGGTAATCGTGGCCTCATCTGACTTACTTGCGTGTCTATTTTGGGTATTCTTATATACAAATTGGGTTTGTATGTAAGAATAAGAGACTCATCCATCCTTTAGTTTTGTGGGTTCCAACCAAATGCCAATGGGAGTGTTTTTGCGGAAATTTCTTGGACAACAGAGATTCTTCCTTTGCCTTCTAGGATTTGTGATGACAGTTGAAGACTTCTCTGAAACCAATTTTCCTTCTATTTTTTTTCTTTTCCATTTTTAAGTTTCAACACACGCATATAAGCACCCAAAAGGCATTCTTCTAGAAAACTTCATCCTACTTTTAACACCCATGCCTGCATCAACTGACTGAGTCATTTCACTGTGTACTAAAAATTAAAGTTATATAGTGATTATCTAGTACTAAAGTTAGTCCCCAAAAAGTTACAATTACGTTTTCCTTTTTGCATTTATTGCTTGCGGAGAATAAGGCAACCTATGCTACTCGACCATGTGATGAGCAACAAAGAATGCAAACAAGTGTGGTGAAGCATTCTTTTGATTTCCTCATGATTCTTCTCACATAACACTTTGTTTTCTCAACAACCAATAAAACCTCCTGCTTTCAACAATGTTGATTCATTTTGTTTCCTAATTTTGTTTTATTCTCCTAGACAAATGCCCATCATTACATGGCAAAAAACCAGGATAAGTCTCTTCTCACATTAGGATTCTTCATTAGTAGATGTTCTATCTGCTGCATTTTAACATCCAAGACATAAATACATTCTGGATTCCTTATAGAGAGCAGAAGCAGATAAATTATTCTACTATATACTTTGGCCATCTTTCAATTATATGAAAGAATTTCCCTTTTATCGCTGATAAAAAGAAATGGTAATAATCATAAAATTTATAATATAACAATTAACTGATTTAAGCACTAAGATGTCAAAATGATGTTTCTACTATGGAGCAGTTAACGATGTAATAGACATTTCGTTGGCTGAACATGATTCAATCTTTCCTGATGAAGAATATGTTTCAGGCAGTTTCCTTTCCGAGTAAAAACCAGGCTCTGTAGGCTCAGGTAGTGAGACTTCACTGGTTAATATCAGCACCACAGTTGCCATGCTCGGCCGGTCTTCTGGACTTTGCTGCACACATAAAAAACCCACATGGATTGAACACAAAACTTCTGAGATAATGCAGGAATCATTTAAATGTTCATCAATCAAATCCATAGGCCTGCCTTCCATATACAGTCTCCAAGCCTGAAGAAATTTGAGAACACATTAATAAGTTTGAGATAGAAATTTTAAGAGAAAATGACAGTATTTGGCTTGATACTTACATGCCCTAAAAGGTTGTGCTTATGGTCTGGATGGTGAAATCCTCTGTTACATGCCCTAGAAGGTTGTGCTTATGTGGATGATTCTCAGTCTAGAATCTTGATGAAGATAAAGAAGCCCCCGCGCAATGCCATTAATAATGTG